>WNWU01012250.1:0-11351 GCA_012654045.1 Ptyas mucosa
TCAACTACATTAAGAAGTGTGGGCTTGAAAGGAGGAAGGAAAATAAGGTACATACTAACAAATTTAAGGGAATTGTATTCATGTTATTAATTATGGATGGTCAACTAAGTTAAAGGGTTTTTTTAATGTAAGATTTGAATATGATGATGTATATGGCGTATAGTAAAACAGAATAGCAGATGAAATGTGAAATGGCAATTTGGTTTACTGTATTTTTCGGAGTATAAGGCACACCTTTTTCCTCCCTAAAAGGGGGTGAAAATTTAGGTGCATCTTATACATCGAATGTGGCCCCGCCCACCCACTGGCCCCCACCCTTTGGCCTCTGCCTTGCAGCAGTTACCTCCTTGCAAGAAAACAGCAAGAACAGCTCCTTTCAGCTTCAGCACAGCCTAATTAGCACAAGTTGATTGGCTCGGCCTCCCGACTCTTAGCTGATTTGCTCTCAGCTGTTTTGCGCAGGGCTCTGCTGCTTGCTGCAAAGAGGTAAATTGCTGGAGCAAATATTACGAAAACGAAAATGAAAGTAAAGCAGACTGTTTGCTGCAAGGAGGCAAAATTGCTTTTTCCTCACCAAAAAAGGTAGGTGTGTCTTATACTCGAAAAATACAGTAATTTTGAAGACAATTTAAATTAAGAGACGAAGTTGAAATGTTAAAAAGTGAGAAATATATTTAGCAATGGAGAAATAAGATAATCAATTGATGTTATTGTAAGGGATTAGGAATTAAGGGTGGATAGTGATATTGTTTATGTATTAAGAAGAAAATAAGATAAGATAAAGAAGTGCCCTGTTTCCCCCAAAATAAGACATCCCCTGATAATAAGCCTAATCAGGCATTTAAGCACATGGCAATAAGGCCAAGTGCTTATTTCAGGGTTCCAAAAAATATAAGACAGAGTCTTATTTTCAGGAAAACACGGTATGGAATGAGAATATTTATGGCTAAAATTGGAAAGAGAGATATGATGTAGAATGGATTTGAAAAAAAGAATAACATGGCAGAAGCTGAAATAATAAAATATGGTGAAAAATGATTGATTTGTGATAAACTATTATATAAGAGATGAATATGGAAAAATGGGAAGATACCCGGTCAACACGCTGTTCATAAAATATGTATGATGAAAGAAAAATTCTAATAAAACTTGTTTACAAAAAAAAGAAAAGAAAAAAAAAGGAGTGGTGTGGACTTCAACTCCCAGAATTCCACAACCAGCTACCACAAAGTTTCTCAATTTCAACCACATTAACATGTCTGGACTTCAGCTCCCAGAATTCTAAGCCAGTTTCTGTTTCAACGATATTAAGATGTCTGGACTTTAACTCCCAGAATTCCACAGCCAGCAAAACTGGTGGGGGAAATTCTGGGAGTTGAAGTCCACACATCTTAAAGTGGTCGAGATTGGAAGATACCGTTTTACCCCAAGAGAATGGAAATGGTACCTTGACAAGAGCTGTCCTCCAGAGATGAACCTTCCAGCGGCGGTGGTGGCTGAGTTGGCGGAGGAGGGAGACCCTGAGGCAGCAGGGGAGGGGGCTGGGAGGGTGGAGGGGGAGCTGTGCACATCTGGGAGCGAGCCTGAGAAATGGGGAGGGGCGGAGGGGTCTGGGACGTTGGGGGAGGTGGGGGTGGCTGGGTGGGGGGAGGCAACATCAGAAAACCTTCCCCAACAGCAAACGGAGAGACCCGGCCAGGAAGGTGGTTCATCTCAAGCGGGTATTGGAGGGAACTCCGGCGAGCCGAGGGTCCCAAGGAGCTGCGAGGCGGTTTTGTGGGGGCTTTGGGTGGGATGGCCGGAGGTAGGAGCTCGCCATCCAGAGAGGCAGAGCCACCCCCTTTGTTGCGACGAGGCGGCTTGGGCATCAACGGCGGGCAGCGTAGAGGAAGGGGCTCGGCCGTGGAACGGTAGCTCGTCAGCACGACACCCCCTTCGGGGTGCCCGTTTGTGGACGGCGGGGAGTCAAGAGGCTTTTTGCTTCGGGACGAGCGGCGAGATTTAGGGACCTTGCCCGCTGCGATGGAGGAAGGCTGGGCAGGCGAGGCGCTGATTCCCAGGAATTTTTGGAAGGAGGCTCCCCCTTCGTCGGCAGAGGATGATAGGTCCGAAGCCAGCCCGTTCTCCGTATCCTGCAGCCGGGATGTTGCGGGGACCCAAACCAAGACCATGCCCGGGTTCTGTTGATGGCAAATACAGGGGCAGCCGGAGAGACAGGAAGTGGGAAAATCCAGCCCGTTTTGCTCTGCCTCCGATAATACCGCTGGCTGGGTGTCCTTGCAAGGATCTAAGAGGAAGCAGAGGGAGAGAGACAATTTTTATTTTTTTTTTATTTATACCGTTTATTGCTTTTACAAATAACTTAAGGCAGCAAAGGTATCCAACACAACTTCCTCCTCCTATTTTCCCCACAACAACCACCCTGTGAGGTGAGTTGGGCTAAGGCAGGGCTGGGCAATTATGGCCCTTTTATGAACTGTGGACTTCAATTCCCAGAATTCCTGAGCCAGCATGCTAGCTCAGGAATTCTGGGAGTTGAAGTCCATAGGTCATAAAGGGGCCATAGTTGCCCAACAGTGGGCTAAGGCCATGATGGCAAACTTATGGCACGCGTGTCACAGCTGGCACGCAGAGCCCTCTCTGTGGGCACATGAGCCGTCGCCCAACTCAGCCCCACCATGCACACATGCGTGCGTCTCCCACTGGCAAGCTGATTTTCAGGATGCGTAGGGGCGGGCGCATGCAGGAGGCAAGCGCATGAGCAGGGGGGCTCGTGTGCACATGTGTGGGGGGTGGGGGTCACGTGTGTGCATTCGCGGGGGGTTGCAGTGCCCTCCCACAGCCCATTTTTGGGCCCAAGAGGCTGTAGGGAGGTGTGCTAAGCCCAAAACGGGCCCAAAACGGGGGGCACGGAGGCAGTGCCCCTCCACGGCCTGTTTTTGATCCCAGGAGGCTGCAGGGAGGCCTGCTAGGCCCAAAACGGGGGGTGGGAAGGTTGCGCGCGCATGCACAGGTGAGCAGGGGGAGGTCGTGCGTGCATGTGCTGTTGTACGCACACACTCACTTTCGCCACACGAAAGTAGTCACCTGACTAGTGCTTCACCCTGAGAACACAGATAAACCTCCAAGTGCTTCAACGACCCTCCAAAAAAATGCAAATGACAGGCTGTCTGGAAGGAATATAAATCCTTCCATTCCCCTCTATCCTATCAGAGCTGAAGAAGCTTCTTGGATGAGAAGCGAAACGTCTTCAAAAGAAAAAATGAGAAAGTCCAGTTGTCTCCTAAAAAAAGCGCCTTTGGGACAACCATGACCTAGATCACTCATGGCTAACCTTTATGCTATTGCGTGCCAAAAGCGGATGGAGCACAGGGGGGTCACATGCGTGCATGCCCACACCCATAATTCTATGCGCCCCGCCCCCCCGCGCATGCGCGTGTGACACCCGCCCCCCGCACCTGATGGTACAGTGGGCCTGGTAGACCCATTTTTCATTCTTCCCCAGGCTCGAGAGCCTTTCTAGGAGCCTGGGGAGGGTGAAAAGAGCCTTACTCACCCCCCCCCCCCGAGGCCTTCCAGAGGCTGGAAATGGCCTATCTGCTGACTGGTGGGCCCAGAAGGCCCGAAAATCAGCACGCCAGAGCTGAGCTCGCGTGCCCACCAATATGGTTCCGCGTGCCACCTGTGGCACGCAAGTCATAGGTTCGGCATCACAGACCTAGATGACTGAGAATCTCTACAAAGTGTACTATCTTGAACCCAAGCCAAAGCTGGCCCACTTACCCAACCGATCCGAGCTCTCTTTTTCTCTAATGGCTTTTTCTTCCTTGTTCTCATCTTGCTGGCTGCCGGAAGGCGGCGATCGGATAATTTTTTCGGCGTCCTCTTTCTCCGGGGCACCCGTTTGATCGAAGTGTACCACGATCTTGCGAACGGCGCCAGATTTCTGCAGCTTGTGCAAGGGCTGAGCTGGCCCGCCCGGGTGTTCGGTAGCCGGAGAGCACTCGTCCTTCTCCAGCGGCAAAGGAGGGGTAGGGACCCGGAGGAGCTTGGCGGAGTCCGGCCTGGGGGGCAGGTAAGGACGCGGTCTGCTGGGCGGACGTGGCTTGATAATGCGAGTGGGTTTCTGAGAGGGAGGCGTGGCGGGAGGCAGGGGGTCTAAGGAGGACATCTTCACTCCAGGAAGGTCATCTAGAACGGCTCTCCTGTGGCTTCATTTCCTGCAGGGGAAGAAGAGAAAATGGAAATACCATTATTGAATTTATCTGCTGGGCTGGGAGGGAAGGAGGTGTTATTTTATGCCATTTGACACCGTAATGGTCCTTGTAATGATTCATATTACATCTATATAGGGCAGTGATGGCTAACTTTTTCCGGACTGAGTGGCCAAAGCATGTGTGTGCACGCATGAATGCGCGTGTGTATCCAAACCCCCAAAACGTGGGCCCTGCGTACACACCCAGCTCTGTGCATGCATACATCCTGCTTCCTGCACATGCATGCATGGCCCCCCACGTGTCCCACCCCACGGCATGTACGCATCCCCCCGTGTGCCCCACCTCCTGTGCATGCGCAGCAGAGACCTGAAGACTAGCTGGCCAGTCGGAGGCGTGCACACATGCACGGCGGAGCTGAGTTGGGGCGATGGCTCACCTGCCCACAGAGAGGGTGCTGCGTGCCACCTGTGTCACGCGTGCCATAGGTTCACCATTACAGATATAGGGAGTCCTTGGCTTAGGACTACAATTGAGACAAAGTTTCCGTTACTAAGAAAGGCGGCTGTTAAGTGTGTTGTGCCCCATTTTGCGACCTTTTTTTTTGCCACAGTTGTTTTTTAATTTAGATTTATGTACCGCCCTACTCCCGAAGGACTCAGGGCAGTGAACAGGCACATAATAAAATACATACAGATACAAAAGTTAAAACATAAATAAAACCAAATTAAATAGTTTAGCCCGAGACAATTAAGAACCCAATAATTTAAAAGCAGATTAAAAATTTCAATTTAAAAGAATTTAAAAGAAAAGGGGAGAAGGTTAGGCCAGGCCGGCTTGCTGAAATAGGAGGGTCTTAAGCGCATGGCGGAAAGTGCGCAGATCCGGGATCCTCCATATCTCCGGGGGGAGCTCGTTCCAGATAGTGGGTGCCCCCACAGAGAAGGCCCTCCCCCCTGGGGGCCGCCAGCGGACACTGTTTGGCCGACGGCACCCGAAGGAGCCCCTCTCTATGAGAGCGTATTGGTCGATGGGAGGCTGTTTGTGGTAGTAGGCGGTCCCGTAAATAACCAGGTCCCATAAATAACCAGTGTTAAGCAAATCAATGCAGTTTTTAACAAAATCCTGTGATCATTCAGCAAACCTGACTTCCCTACATAGACTTTGATTGTCAGAAGCTGGCTGGGAAGGTTACAAATGGTTATGAACACGTGATCCTAAATACATGCCAGTCGCCAAATTTGGCTAGGTGGACCTGGGGACGCCATGACAGTCCCAAAACTGTGAAGAGTGGTCATAAATCAGCTTTTTCAGCGCTGTTGTTAAGTACATTCGTTAAATGAATGCTTAATAGTCCAGGACTACCTGTATCTCCATTGTTATTTTCCTCAAAACAACAACCCTGCGAGGCAAGAAGAGTGGGAAGGGAGGGAGAGATTGGCCCAAAGCCAGAGTTTGCAAACTTTAGGATGGATTTGAACCTTAAGCTGTTTCAGCCCAACACTTATCTGTGCTTTACGTTGCCTGCAATAGTTTTAGCATACTTCTCACATTTATTTATTTTTTTTAAAAAGCAACCTAACCACAAGAAAAAATAAAGAAGTAGCAGATATCCTTCTCAACTTTTTGGAGAAATGGTTTATATTTATTATTCTATACGGGGACGCGTACAAGAGACGGGGCTTTTTCAGTGGTGGCTCCATTTCTGTGAATTCCTTTCTAAAAGCCCGAAAAGGGCTTTTCCAAAAGAGTTTTTTAGTTTGTCGGTTTGTTTCCTCTCTATTAATTCCGGTATGTTCCACCTGAAGGTGATAGTCTGTTCTTTAAATGGCTGCCTTTTAAATTGTTATTTAAATTGTTGAGCTGAATAATGATTGATATTTACTTAGCACGTAGACTTATATACTGCTTCACAGAGCGTTACAGCCCTCTCTAAGCAATGTACAGAGTCAGCCTATTGCCCCCAACAATCTGGGTCCTCATTTTCTCCACCTCGGAAGGATGGAAGGCTGAGTCAACCTTAAATTATAAATCATCTCTGAGGACAGCTTCTTTCGCTATAGAGGCGCTGTCTTGAAATCCTCTTCCTGTCTTTTTACATTTGTAAATTGCTTTTGAGCAGAGATTTCCCTTCAGAAACTTTGTTCATGTTCCACGGCAGACAGCATCCCCTGCAATCTGAAATGGATCAGTCCAGTTTGTTTTGCCCAGATCCTTAGAACATTCAGCCGCCCTACATGGACTGTACCACTGAAGATACCGGGTGTGTGTGTGTGTGTGTGTGTGTGTAATGTTTACATTAGAACGCTCCTGACTTCTGCAAAACATGTTATTTTTTTTTCTTCAAATAGAAAACACAGTAAGAATACCAAAAATAAATAAATATAAATTTACAGGTGTTAGAAGAAACATCCAGGTCCAGTTCCAAGCTGGGAAAAAGGCACTGAAGACAAAATGGAGTTTAGAGGTTGATTGGAAAGAGGGTCCATTTATTGATGAAGCAGAACCACCAAGCACGTGTGATTCTGGGCAGCTGACCACATGGAGTTGAGGGGGGGGGGTTTCTCTTGGGCTTTGCACTAGAGCTTCCTGTTCCTATGCAAGAAAATATATTCTATTGGCTGTCGACAGACTCCCATGGGGCCCATGTACAAATCCTAGGAGTTTGTCTGAGCTACGTTTGGTTGAAGTTTGTGCTGATGCAATGAATGGGCTTGTTGGGCAATTCCTATTGTGGCTGAGGGCTAATCCTATCTTTGTTGAATCTTGGGCGAGGGTATTTGCTTATGAATAGAGCTATCTATCTCTTTATCTCTTAAGTGCTGACATCTGCTGTGGGCTCTTAAGGAAGGTGGGGAGCTGCTTTCCATGAGCACATTTCTCCAGTTCTCATCCAGGGAAATATAACATTCTGCCTTTTTAAAATATTTCCTAAAACATTTCATTCTTCTAGGAGAGGGGTGGGTGCTAACTTTCTACACCAGATTCCCTTCCTTTTCATTCCATTTGGTGCTGGAACTGTTCCACTGTTGGAAGAAAAAATCCGTCTGGTTCCGTTCCAAGCTGGGAGAAAGACACTGGAAATAACATGGAGACTGATTGGAAAGAATGTTTATTGATGAAGCAAAACCACCGGCAGCATGTGGTTCTGGGGCAGCTGACTCAGAACCACATGCTGCGAGTGGTTCTTCTTCATCAATAAACCAACTTTCTTTCCAATCAGCCTCCATGTTATACAGGGGTTGGCTGCTGGGAGTTTGCAGGGATTCAAGAGAACCTCTACCTAAGATTCTGTGCAGTTCGGAGAACCCCCAAATCCCACTCCTGGCTGGCCCCACCCACCCCTCCCCTCCCACCTCTCTCCTCCCCTGAGTCCCCACGTGGCCTGTTTTGGATGTAGGTAAGTGCAGGGTGCGTGTGAAGGCTCGGGGAGAGAAGGCCGGAAATGGGCCTCCAGAGGGCCTCCAGAGCCTGGGGAGGCTGTTTTCGCCCTCCCAGAGGCTCAAGGAAAGCCTCTGGAGCAGGGGTGAAATGTAAAATTTGTTACTATCGGTTCTGTGGGCGTGGCTTGGTGGAGGGAGGGTAACGTGACTGGATGGGCGTGACCAACTTTTTTTTTTTTAACTTTTCAAAGCATTTTTTGTACAACCTCTTTGGCCGAAGAGGTTGCAGAAAAAAATGCTTTGAAAAGCCTCTGACGATCCCAGCTGTATTGCCTGATCAGCAGAGAGGCTTTTCAAAGCATTTTTTCGGCTGAAGAGGTTGTAGAAAAACTGCTTTTAAAAGTAAAAAAAAAAAGCCTCTGATGATCGTGCGGCTCAGCTGGGCATGGTGCAGGGATTTTTGCTACAGGTTCTCCGAACCACCCGCCGCCGTCGCTACCGGATCGGGTGATCCGGTCCGACCCGGGAGCATTTCACCCCTGCTCTGGAGCCTGGGGAGGACAACGCTCCCTCCCCCTTGCCGTGGTGCGGGAGGCCAAATAGGCCATGCCGACCACGGCCAAGCCCACCCCTGAAAATAAATGAATAAATAAATAAATACACACACACATATACATACACACACACACACACCCATATATATATGTATGTGTGATATGGGTGTGTGTGTGTGTGTGTGTGTTACAATCTTTCATCGACTTCTTGCAAGCCAAGGCAGGGAAATCTCAGCGGCAGGCTGCAACACCAACTCAGAGGGATTAGGTCTACGGTCTGCCAAGCCAAATTTCTTGCAAAGGCTAGCTGGAAACGGGATTTCAAGAAGGGTTTAATTCATCGGCAAGGCCCTGACAGGATTCGCCCGTGCACGATCCTTCCGATTAAATCACTTGGAATGGACTTCTGCAATCTGGTTTATTTCTGCCCTGCTTTTTGGCAGCACATCCTGCCCTCTGGTTAACTGGTTCTCTCGCCTCCTGTCACATTTTCCCAGGGTGCAGCTCTCGCACGCCCATCCAGCTGGGAGAAACCGCGTTCAGCCTAGTCAGAGCCTGGGCGAGAAGCTGGGAAACATGAAATGAAAAGCAAACCAAACAGCAGCGTCTTTCCTGCCCTGGAATGAACATCACCTGCTGCAGAGGACCTTTTAAAAACAACCTTCAGGTTTCTAGCCCTCAAGGAATCTTATCGGAAAAGATTAAAGGCCTGGTACTGAGGGGCAAATGACATGGGTTTTGTAATGTTAAAGTAACAAGAGTTAATGTGTCTTTTAATTTGATTTATTTTCTCTCTTTTAAAAGGATGTTCAGGTTGATTAGCTTTTTTAACATTCCTGAACTGATAAACAAGCTGGAGACTAGCTCCAGATAAGAAAAAAAAAGATTGTTAGTACAAATTGGGGTTTCTTTAATCTCTTTTCTGAACTCCAAATAACCTTTTTTCCTTTCAGTTACGTCCCTTCTGACGTCAGACCTCATTTTAATGAACATGTGTGATATTATGGGATGCACACATGTAACGTGTTTGACTGCGTGTAACTGATTTCCTATGAAAATGGAGGGAGGGTAGGTGCTGGCACAGCCTCTAGGCCTAAAACCCTGTTGCTGAATTTGGTAGCCTAATGCACCGAAACGTGGTCGATACAGGTAGCCCTTGACTTAAAACCCTTCTTTTAGTGACTGTTCAAAGTTACGACGGCATAGAAAAAAGTGACTTATGACCGGTTCTATAGAACCGGTAGTAAAACCGGCGGGAGGCTCCACCCACTGACTCCGACATCATCAAAATGCACAGAAGAGCGAGCAAAGCGAGCGTGTGCATGCGTGCGGCCCCGCTGCAAACCGGTAGTAAAGGTAAGTAGAACCCACCCCTGGGTCATGTGATCCAAATTCGGGCGCTTGGCAACTAGCTCATATTTATGACCGTTGCTGCGTCCCGTGGTCATGCGATCCCCTTTTTGCGACCTGACAAGCAACACCTAAGAGGAAACCGGCTTCATTTAAACAACTGTGTTGCTAATTTAACAGCTGCAGCGGTTCACTCCCCAACGGTGGCAAGAAAGGTCGTAAATTGGAGCAAAACTCACTTCGCAGGCATCTCACTTAGCAATTGAAATTTGGGGGTGGATTGTAGTAGTAAGTCAAGGACTACCTATATTGCTTTTTTTAAAAAAATCTCCAATCTATAGTAATTGGTTTCCAATGACTTACCACATCAGGCGTATGTGCTTTCACAAGCACTAAATAAAATAATAAGGAACAACTTGCCTCCAGAAGTTGAGAATGCTCCAACACTGGAAGTTTTTAAGAAGATGTTGGATAACCATTTGTCTGAAGTGATGTACGGTTTCCTGCCTAGGCAGGAGGTTGGACTAGAACAGGGGTCGGCAACCTGTGGCTCTGGAGCCGCATGTGGCTCTTTCATCCCTCTGCTGCGGCTCCCTGTTGCCAGTCAACTCCACAATTGATAGGGCTTTCAGTTAGGATAGGTAGAGGAAAAAGGACGCCGTGCTAGGAGGAGAAACTATGGTGGGAGGAACCGGACTTCTGGTTGGCTCCAGAATTGAACGGGGGGCTTCCGGTTAGGGCCTTTGTGGCTCTGAGTGTTTAAGGTTGCCGACCCCTGGACTAAAAGACCTCCGAGGTCCCTTCCAACTTGGTTATTCTGTTTCTATTTCTAATCCCAGGCTGGGTGGGGCTGGAAAAAAAATGCAGCACTCTCCTCTCCTCTCCCTTCCCCTCCCCTGCTTCCACCCTCTTCCTCTCACCCCACAGATGAATTCGCAGCCTGTCCATTCTGTTCCAACGTGGGACGGGGATTTCAACACCAGCAGGCACCTTTCCAATCCCTAAAATGTAGACGCAAACATCGTTCTTCGTGTCCGACTCACCGGATACCTTGCAAGCAAGCCGAGAGGATTTGCTGAGGGGAGCGCTGGCAACGTGTCTGCTCAGTGGGCTGAGAAGGGTACAAGAATGAACACAAGACAGCTGCTCCCACAGGAGACAGTTGGGGGATGTCAGCTGCTGGCGGGGGGGGGGGGGGGGGGGGGAGAAGAGATATTTTTGGGCCTGCCATGGGGGTGGAGAAACTCAGGATTAGTGTCTGAAGACTGGGTCAAGAAATAGAACAAGGGAGGCAAAGATGAGGCAGGCTGCAGGGAAAGGAAGCTGAGGTTACTGGTCGGCAACTGGCGGCCCTTCAAATGAAAACTGGCCTGTGTATAAATTCTATAGGACCGTGATGGTGAACCTAGGGCATGCATGCCCGAGGTGGCACACAGAGCAATCTTTCCAGGCACGCGAGCTGTTGCCCAACTCACCTGCAGCTGTGCATGCGTGCACGCCCCCAACTGGTGTGCATGCGTGCAATTCCAGAGACCCAGCTGATCTTCGGAGCTCTCCTTTGCACGCGCAAGTACCTACACGCAGCACGCACATGCACAGATGGTGTTCGCACATGTGCATTGTGCGTGCAAGAGCCATGCACACCGGCAGATGCTCAGCGCATGTGGGGAGCCGCACGCAAGCCGCACGCATGCGCAGACGGTGTGGTTCCGTGCGCAGCGCCCGGGGGAAGGAGCCGCAAATAAGCAAAGCGCATACCTGTTTGGCACTCGACGAGTAAAAGGTTCGCAACCGCTGGGCTACACCCTTCAACAACGTGGTTTTAGGCCTAGACGCTGCCCCTCCCCTCC
>WNWU01012251.1:0-71402 GCA_012654045.1 Ptyas mucosa
CTTGTAAAAAAACTCTGCTTAGGTCCTTTCTTGTCTTGTTTAGTGTCTATGACTCCAGTCCAGTCACCAAGCAAAATTCATGACTTATAGTCCCATTGTGTCAGTTTTTCATGTAAATATCTATAAAAAATTTCCTGCTGTTGATTAGGTGCATAGACTCCAACTATAAGTAATTTTTCCCCTTTAAGCAATACTTCTATTGCTAAAAATCTTCCTTGATCATCTGCTTCAATTAATTTTGCAATTAAATCCTTCTTTAAATAAATAACTATGCCATTCTTCTTCTCTGGTGCTGCTGCAACATAGTGTACACCCAATCTTGTATTAATTAAGTATTTTTGATCTTGTAGTCTAATATGAGTCTCTTGCAAACAAATTACATCATTTTTAAATTGTTTAAGGTAACAAAATATTTTCCTCCTTTTCTGCGGTGAATTCAAACCATTGACATTCCAAGTCAGGAACCTAGTTCCCATCCTGAAATCTCTGAAGCCTTTGGAGCATTTGCTGGTTTTCACGCCTTAATTGACCTTTGGGTCTAGCTACTCCCACAGCTTCTGTTTTTGTAGTTTCTCGGGTTGCCATCTGTAGTTGTTGCAGTTTTAGTTCTTCTTTACGTTTAGCTGTTGCTGCTCTGGTCTGTCTTTGATCCTTTGGTTCTTCTGGTATGTCAATCAGCTGTATCTGAAGAAGGTCTTCTTGACTGGTTGAAATTGCAATGCCCCCCTGTGCTATTGCGAGCAAATCTTCTCTCTCCTGTGGTCTCTCCTCAATTAGTTGTTTCTTGCCTTTAATTTCAGGTGATTTTGGTCTTCCAGCCTTTAATACATTTAAGTAGAAATCTCTTGCTTTCTCCACTGTATTAAGCCTGTATCTTTCTCCAGAGTAGTTAACCACTATACCGGCTGGAACGTCCCATCTGTATTGTATCTGGCGATTTCTCAACTCATCCACCAGGAAAGAGTACTCTCTTCTAGCTCTTAACATTTTCGGGGGGATCTCCTTCATTGTCATCACTTCTTGTCCATCCACTTGGAGCTTGTTTTTAAAGGTGGCCTGTAAAATTTCATTACAGAACAGTCTTGAAGTGAAGTAAATTACAATGTCTCTAGGTAAATGCCTCTGTCTGGCCACCCATGAGTTAACTCTATATATTTTGTCAATTTGCCAATCCACCATTTCACGCTTTTGAGCCCCCATCAACTGTGCCAAAGCTTCTGCCATCATATCTTTCAAATTTTCTTGTTTATTTTCTTTCACCCCTCTTATTCTTAGGGCAAACTCCATTTCTCTGTATTGAATCAGAGTCACATCAGCCTCAGATCTCTCAATTTTTTCCTGAGACTACCCCAATCTGCTGGCCAATATTTGATTAGATTCTTTCACTTCTTCAATTTTATCATCTAGCATCTCAGCCTGAGATGCCAGCCCTTTAAATGCATAAAGTATGTCTTCCCTAATTTCTTTATTTCTTGCTGAAATATCCTCTGAAACTGTTTTGATTTTATTATCTATCACAGCAGTAAGTTCTACAGCAACTGATTGAATCCTATCATCAAGCACAGCTGTGAGTTTCCCCTCTGTAACTTTTAAAGCTTCTTGTATCATTTCAATTGTCAAAGCTGGTGTTTCTGTTTAGGGACAAAAGCTTGCAATTTTGATGTATGTGCGGGAGAACTGCCTGCACTTCCTGGACCCTTTGTTGGGACAGTCTTTACTGTTGGAAGTTTTGTAGCCATTTTAAAATGAGTTGATTTCCTCCCTCCTTCTTCTTCCTTCTTGCCTTCTCTTGTCTTTTTATTTAAAATTAAAAGCAGCCAAACAACAAAAACACTTTTTCCATTTACTTAAAACAGTCCTTAGAAAAATCCTCCTTCTAGCAGAACATTAATAGAGTTACTTTTTAACAGTCAAAAGAGGCTCTGCCGGCACTTTAAATCACTTTCGTTTTCACACACTTTCAAGCCTCAATCGCCATTTTGTATCCAATTAAGTTAAAGCTTCCGAAGGAGGCAATACACAAAGAAGTTGAAGTTAAGTAAAGTACTTGCAATTTTTTTCTCTCCTGGCTAGTCTTGCCTGCATTATGTTGTTTAAACTGTAAGATCTTGAAAAAAAAGAAAAAATCCTGCAGATGCGGTCGCGGCTTTTAGCTCTGCCGTTGCAGAGTCGTTCCCGGTCTGGAGCTGCTTGGCTGGTTTCTGGGGAGCTCAAACCTTTCACCCCACAGAAATTCTTCTGGGGGCTTCCGGGGAGCTCTACCCCCACCAGCCTGCTCTTCACTCTCCCCTTTGCCCGGGGAGAAACTTTTCAAGCCTCCCGACAGCGTTGACCTGCTGTTCGGGGGCTTTTACAAAACCGCGGAAAGGGCGCTCGTATCAGAGCGTCCTCAAAGCTTCGCGGAGGCGCCAGAAGTCCTCTTTTTCTGTTTAACTTAGATTAGTACTTTTAACAGTCCTCCTTCATCTTTAACAAGTTCCTTTCCAGCAAAGGGTAGAAACTTTAAATGGAACTTTTCCTTAACTTTCACTTTCCACACTTTTTCAAGCCTCAATCGCCATTTTGTAACCAGTCTTTAATTGGTACTTCCGAAGGAGGCAATACACATTGGAGTTAAGTCAAAAATACCTGCAGTCTTATCTCTCCTGGCTTGTCCCGCCTGCAGCAATTTAAAGTGTCCAAATCAGTCCTTGGTTGCAGATGTGGTCGCGGCGTCTTGCTCTGTATCCACAGAGTCGTCCCTGGGTCCGGAGCTGCTTGGCAGGTTTCTAGGGAGCTTTCACCCTTTGCGCCCCAGAATTTCCTCTGGGGCACTTGGGGGGCTCTACCTCCGCCTGCCTGCTCTTCCCTCTCCCCTTTGCCCGGGGAGAGATCTTTCAAGCCGCCAGACAGCGCTTTTCTGCCGTTCTGGCAGCTTTTTACGGTGCCGGGGAACAGGCGCCCATGAATAGGCGTCTTCAACGCAGCGTGGCCCCACCGGAAGTCCGTTCTCTCTGTAATTCTAATTCCAATCTTTTATGTTCTTCTTCTGACATTATCTTATTTTGTTTCTTCTTATTATTTTTCTTTCCCATATACGTTATTGCTAATCCCCGTGTATATGCTTTAACAGTATGCCATACAGTTTGTAAGGGAGGTCTCTTCCTTCCTGTTCTCTTTGAAGAAGAAATCCAATTCTCTTTCCATCTTTATAAATTCTTTTTCTTGCAGTATTGCTTGATTTAATGTCCATCTCCATTTTCTTTTTTGTCCTTTCCATACAACTTTCATCTGGTTATGATCTGCCCAAACATTAGGTTCTATTTCTATCTCTTGCACACATACTTTCAGTTCTGATGTCATCCATACCATATCTATTCTGGACCAGGATTTATGCTTATTTGAATAGAACAAATATTGATTTTTCTTAGGATGAATCTCTCTCCATACATCTTGCGTTCCTATTTCTTCCATCATTTTAAAAAAGGTTTTTATTATTAGTTTTCTAATGGGTTCAATTGTCTCAACTGGGATCTTGTACTGAGGAATGCAAGGAGGTGGTCCTTCCTTTACCTGAATTTTAACCAGGGTGGCTCATTTTAGTAATCCAACCTCAGTAGCATCCCAACCCCATAGGGAGGAGGGCAGATCCCTTAGGTCCTCATGTAGCTGTTCTTTTCCTATCACTAAGAGTCGCATATGTTTTGCAGGGATGTCTAGTGTTAACCCGGTTTTGTTACATTTTATTGTGGCTCCCATTTTGCATAACAAATCTCTACCCATGAGGGACAATGGAGACTGAGGGCAGATGGTGAAGGAGTGGTCTAATGAGAAGGGGCCGATCTCCACCCTCATCTCGTTGGTGAATTCTACAGGGAAGATTTTCCCCCCAACTCCAATAATGTTATCTCGAGTCCCTGGCACCACTGAGCCCTTAAAGGGAGGTGTGGTGATGAGAGATGATGTGGCTCTGGTGTCTATTAAGAACTCATACTCTCTCCTACCTATCATAACTATGATCATGGGTTTGCCTTCTGGGCCGGTCCTCAAAGGAATGCTGAGGCCATTAAAGGTGGCCTGGAACTTCATGTTTTCCTTTTCTAGTCATGGAGTTTGTGGGTCGTTCCCTTCATCTGATTTCCATTGGGGCCTCCTTATATTCTTCCTTTCCCTGTGCTGGAAAGGGTACTCTCTTGGGAAAGGGACTCTGGGTGGGTCATTCTGGTAATGGTGGTGGGAGAAACTCTGTCTACAATCGCATTTTAAATGCCCCTCCTCACCGCACCTATGGCAATGCCGGCACCTGGCCTGGAGCCATCCTTCTTCCTCACATCGCCAGCATCTCTGCCAATTATCAAAAGACCAGCAATTTACTTGTTTAATATTGTGCATAGCTGCAAAAACTTGCAGGTCCTCTCTTCTCTCTGCTCTCCTCCTTTTATACTTTTCCCTCTCTTTCTCTGCTTCCTTTCTTTCTTTTTCTTCCTCCCTTAGTTTTTCTCTCTGGTCATAAATGAAGTTTGTGATCCTGTGCAATTCCGAGATTTCTAGGGTAGACCAGTTCAATACAATGTGATGGAAATACTCCTGGATGTCGCCAGCTGACTGGTTGGCAAAAGCAGAGACAAGGATCCTCTGATCTTTTGGGCAGCTTAGGTCTAGGTGGGCATAAGTTACTGCTGCCTCTAAGAGATGAACGCAAAAGGTGTCAGGGTTCTCCTTTTCCCTTTGGGTCATTCTCTGAAATTCTGACCAATTTAAGGGCTTTTTCCCCATATCTTGCACGGTGTCTAGTAGATTTTCTTTGGCCCTATTATATTTGTCCCAATGATTGGCATCATTATAGTCCCAATTAGGATGGTGTATTGGCCAGGCGACTCATGCAGGGGCTACTTGCCCTGGAGTAATTATGATTGGCCACCCACCTGGCAACGTCCTCTGTTTTCTTGAATAGTTTTAGCAGTTTGTCCTTAGTCAAAAGGACATGCAACAACTGAGTCATGTCTCCCCAAGCTGGATTGTGGCTCTCGACTATAGACCTTAAGGTCTGGATTACCATCTGAGGGTCTGACCTGAAGGACAGGGTGGCCCTTTTCCATATAACAAGATCAGATGCTGAGAAGGGTGTGTGCGTTAAAACATATTCGAGTTGGCCTCCTCCCCTTCCCAGCATGGGTTTGCTTAATAAGGGGGCCATTACTCTTGTCTCTAACTTATCATCTGGGACAAGTGGTTCCGTTTTACCCTGTTCCTTCCTTAGGGCTGGGTCTCTGGATTTGAACAACTCAGCCCAGCAGTACCAGTAGGTTATCTGGCTGGGTTTAATCTCGGACCTAAGTGCTTTAAAAGTTTTGAAATCAAATGTACTGCTCTCTGGCCAAATTTGTCTCCTGGTGTCATCCTTCAGCAAAGCCCATTCCTTGCATATCTCCCATGCTTGTTTCTTTTTCATGCTGGTTAGGACTGGCACTCGCCTCTCGTCCCATGCCATGAGAAAATCTCCTAGGGGGGGATCCTGTCATGACCCTTGAGCTACAGCTTCCCATGTTCCCCTTACCCACTTTCAGGCAGCTGTTGAGCACAAGACTCAAAGACTCCATTTACTATCTGCTTCCTCCGGGCAGGGTCTGTGGGCTTACCCACAGATGAAAGAGGTCTGTTGCCGGCAGGGTAGTGACTTCCTGGGCCCTGTCTGGTAGCTGGGGTGGCTGGAAGTCCCTTCATGGTCACCAATGGTGAGAAGAAATTTTCTCTGGTTCATTATCCAGCTGGGACAACGACATCAGCGCTCGAAAGAAATGGACGTGGAAGCAAGCTGCTGGAAAGTGGAACTTTATTTTGGAAGTCAGAGGACAGTGAAATCAGCAATGCATTCCAGGCAGCCTGCTGACCAGGTGGGTAAGTAATGCAGTTTTTATACTTTTCCTGGGCTATCGGGATTCCGGGGGTCCTTGATTGGATTCAGTGGTGCTTTTGTTGTTAAAATTCCTTTAACCTTGCCCCCTTTCCTAGAGAAAAAGGTTAATCCTGTCCCTAGGTAAGGGAGATGGGTCACTGATGGGATTCTGGGTGTTTTCCTACTCTAATCCTGTCAGTTCCTATTGTTGTTATAAGAACTGTTGCCGGCTGCATTCTTGTGGTTTCTTATCGGAACTTTGTATCTGCCTGTTAAGTGGTTCTTGGCTGCCTGCCTGGAGTTATTAACTGGCAGGAGAATTTTTTTTCCTCTTTTGCTCCTGTGTTTTTACTTTTCAGCTTGGGTTTTTCTAGGGGGGAAATGGCTCCTCTTTCTTTTCTTTTGACCCTGAATCCTTCTAACAAAAGGACACAAATCTATCTTCAGGATACAGCTTTAAATGGAGAACAAATATGATTACCCAGGATGAGAAGGAAAACAACCTGCTAATGATAGATGATAGATAGAAGATAGATAGATAGATAGATAGATAGATAGATAGATAGATAGATAGATAGATAGATAAACAATTAGGGGTCTCTCTCAAGTGCTGACTGTTTACTGGCTTAGGATGGGATGTAAGAGGTAGTTATATTTAAAGTTGTGCTATTTCAGGACTGAGGGAAAGAAAAGGTCCTTAAGCAGCTGAATCTATATGCTAAAGTCCTATCGAATTCACTTTTTAACACTGGAAAATTCTAGACAAAGACTAAGCCATGAGTAAATCTCTTTGAAATATTCAGTGGCTTAATGTTGTGAGAATTGGAAAAAAGGTATGTAGGAAGAGGGGAAAAATAGGGCTGAGATTCAAAGCTCTGTATATTTACTTAAAACTAAAGTCCATTAAAACCATGGTGTGGGGAAGTGGAGGAAAGTGCAGAGTCCAAATAACCCAAAGCCTCAGAGAAAAGGGAAGCTAAACATGTTTCTTCAACTTAAAGGGAATTTTTTGCAACCCGTCTCTAATAAAATGCAAACAAGGAACAATCTGGACGGAAGCCCTCTAGTTAGCATGGTTAGGACAAGAACACTGATTGCCATCTTTGTGAGGAGAGAGGCTTGCACAGGAAATGCACCAGCTGGATTGCACCACAGGAGTTAGGGTCTCTTGGGATGCACAGAGTGAACAAAAGTCTCCCATTAGGGAAAGGCGCACTTCCGGCTTCTGATTGCCTGCCAAAGAGCAGGCCACAATCAAGAGGCTGGTTCTTCATGTGCTTCCGGTCTCAGTGGAGAGACTCCCTAGGAACGCATCACACCTACAGAAGAAAAGATTTTGCCAAGGGGCTATTCTAATCAGCTCTTCAGAATGCCTAAGAGATGCATGTGGAGTTGAGGAGCCTTGAAAAGTTTCTTGAGGGCTGGGAAAGTAGAGACAATGCTTCATGCCAGATGTCAACGAGCCCTTTTAAAGGATTTTGCAGTGTGCACACGTTTTGCACCAATATGCTCTGTTGGTTGTGCAAGTTAAACATGGAACAGGCAGCAAAAGATGGACAGGCACAGGGACCAGCACCCTGAACCCCCCACCCCACCGTAGGAAAGCTGGGAGAGAGTGTTGGAAGAAATTTCCCTGGTTCGTTCCCAGCTGGGACACACCACAAATGCTGAGAAGAAATGGATGCAGAAGCCAGCTGCCAGAAAGTGGAATTCTTTTAATGTAGGAAGGCAAGAAGCAAAAAGTGACACAGCTGGAGCGTTCCTGGCTTGCAAGCACCTTGAGTGTGAATCTGATCCTTTTATGCTTAATTCCGCTTTGAAGCTCCTGCAGCTTGATAGGTTTTGATGTGTTTCTGATTGCCCTAGGTTTTGTTTTCCTGTTTTACTGGGTTAATCTTGATCCCAGGTCTTTTGTTTTTCCTGTCCTTGGGGTTTAATCCTTTCAGGGACAGGAAAAAGGGAGTTTCAGTTTACCTTGGAGAGTTTATTTTTAACCTGATTCCCCTTATCTTAATGGCTCTAAAGTGTTTCTGTGGTCAGCTTTTGTTACTTTTGTAACAGCTGAGTTTTCCTTTTAGCTGGTGCTTCTTGGTTTTCTTAAAGGGGAAGGGCTGGCTTGAGTCTCTTGGCACTGTTTTCTGAGGTTCCTGGTGCTGTGAAGTTTCTGGCACTGTCCTTTTGGGGTGTACTTTCCACAAGAGCAAAGGCTCAAGGCACAATCTAGCAGGAGCTTCTCCTGTGCAGGTGCTGCTTCCCCTTTAAGGAGGCTTTAGCCAGAGAACTGCCAGCTAGGTTTTGCTCTCGCTCTGCAGAACAGCCTTTCAGCCTTTTCACATGTGCGGAAATGCAATTCCAGGCACCACTACCCACCCAATTTCAGCACAGCCTGCTGGTGGGGTGATGAGAATTGCAGCTCTACATGGGGCTAACCTTGAAGAGCACTGGGAAACTACAACTGGTGCAGAGTGCAGCAGCAAGGGCAGTCTTTGGGGCCCATAGAGTGGCCCATATTACACCACTGCTCTGTGAGCTGCGCTGGCTGCCAGTTTGCTTCCTGGTGCAATTCAAGGTGTTCGTTATTACCTATAAAGCCCTGCATGGCATGGGTCCAGGTTACTTGAGGATCTGTCTTGCCCCTATGGGACAGGCTCACCCCACCCATGCCAGCAGAGGAGGCATGCTGCGGATCAATCAGTCAAGGAATTGTGGCTAGTGGCCAGCCCTTTGGAACATCTTGCCCCCTGAGGTGAGATTGGCTCCCACCCTCCTGACCTTCTGTAAGGGCCTGAAGGCCTGGCTCTGCCAATTGGCTTGGGGTCCCAATGGGGGAGCATCATGCTGGAGGTGGTTGATGGACCAATAGCAGCTCCCACCTCCCCCCCATACATTCTGCTCCTTTCCTCCCAATCTTTTAGTTATAATTCGTGTTTTTATTATGATTTTATTGTGATTGTATGCATCTCTATATTTATGGTATTATTTTGATGTTGTAAGCTGCTCAGAGCCACCTTGCAGCAAGATGGGTGGCAGACAAATTTAATAAAAATAAATAAAATACAGTGCAATGGAGTCTGGAGAGCAGCAGTTTGGGGGAAGGTGCTGTATATACAATGTGTCTCTCATTTCAGCCCCTTAATCTGGTGGGTTAGAAGAATCATTTTGATTCATTGCTGGGCTTGCTCATTCTTTGAGTTTACCCTCCCCCTCCTAAGACTCCATGGATTGGGAGATCCTAATCAACAGTCACCAGTTTCTGCACATACTTCTATAGAGAAGTCCTGTGACTTCATCTAGTGCAAATACGGAGGGTGATGGGAAGAGGGAAGTAAATGTTCAATTACTTCAAAATTTGCTGTACTGTTTCCAGAGAACTATAAAACCAATTCTAGTTCCTCTCCCTATCACTTCCCAGGAGTTCTGAAGATTTGTACAGTATATTGCAGGCTCCCTTCATCTGTATTTAGACATTGTAAGAAGTATCCCACCCTAAACAGAAAATCTATACAGTGGGAAGAAAGCAGACAAATACGTAATATATATATATTAAAAGGCTCAAGGTATCAGGTAATTTTATGTTCTTCTGTGTTAAAAATAAATTCCCAACAACATTGAAGAAAATTAGCACCCACCCCTCCTAGAAGAATGAAATATTTTGGGAAATATTAAGAAAGCAAAATATTGTATTTCCCTAGATGAGAAAAGGAGAAACATGTTTTTAAAGACAAAGCAGTTCCCTGCAGCTCCCTGCCCCCCCCCCTTCATCTACAGGGTGATGGGATTAAGACATGGCCCTCAGGACATGACAGGATTAGCCCTCTACCCATCTAACAGCAGGGCTCACTGCATTGCGAAATCACCTGGGGACATTACATCAGCCCACAGTTCAACCAGACTTATCTCGGACAAACTCCTAGGATTTGCACATGACCCCTACAACAACCAATGGGATACCTGCTCTTGCACAGGAACAGGAAGCTCTAGGGCAGGGCCCAAGAGAGGGTATAAATATTTATATCTGCACTCCATGTTGTCAGGTACCCAGGACTTCAAACACATGTGGTCCTGTTCACCATTAAACCATCCTTCCAAGCAGCCTGCATGTTTCCAGTGTCTTTTTCCCCACTTGGAACTGAACCCAGATGGACATTTCTTCCAACAACATGAAACTACCTAATTCACAGAACAGTTGTGGTTTGTACCTGTGCCAAAATGCTACAATGCTTCCTGCATGTGCCCGACCAGAACGGCCATTTTGGTTGGTCCCAAAGTCATCCACCAGCTTCCGACAAAGTCAATGGAGGAAGCCAGATTTGCTTAACAACTGTGTTATTAACAAGTGCAAGAGATTCGCTTAACAATCATGGCAAAAAGGTTGTAAAATTGGGTGTGACTCACTTAACAACTGCCTTGCTTAACAATGGAAATTATGGTTTTACTTGTGGCCAAAAGTTGAGGGCTACCTGTAGAAGGAGGAGGAGAAGGAAAAAGAGGAGAAAGGCAGTGGCAGCAGCATAGCTGACAAAACTAGCAGTGCAACATGGCACTTAGAGTGGAGAAAGAGGAAAAGGAGGAGGGGGAAGTAAAGTTAAAGTTCAGTAAAGTTAAAGTTCAGTAAAGTTAAAGAAATAAACAGGAGAAGGAGATAGAGAAGGAGAAGGCAGCAGGAGGGCTGAGAATGGCAGTGGCAACAAAGGGAGCTGTGCTGTGGGACAGCTGAGAAAGGAGAAGGAGAAGGAAAAGGAGGACAAGAGAAAGGCAGAGGCAGCTCACATGATTGAGAGAGAGTGAGAAGGAGAATTTACTATTTTTCCATACCCTTTTACATTAACTGTGAGCTGAGAGGTTTTTTTTTCTCTTCTTCCCCCTGGGGATTATAAACTGTATTTTGATTGTGACCTAATTTGCATTTAAGTTTCATTTCAACACAAAATTAGAAATATTTCTAAAAAATAAGACCCTGCCTTGGAACTACGGGAACTTTAGAGAATTTTACTATTTTTCTATACCCTTTTACATTAACTGCAAACCGAGAGATTTTTTTTCCTTATTCTTTTTTCTTCTTCCCTCTGTGGCTTGGTGGATTACAAACTGTATCTTGAAGGCAACTCTAAGGTGGATTTTTAAAGGATTGTTCAAAAATAAAAACCCTGCATAAAACCAATTTTTAAAAGAAAGAAGGGACTAAGGCAGGGGTCTGCAACATTAAACACTCAAAGAGCCATTTGGACCCATTTCCCACAGAAAACAAAACACTGGGAGCCACAAAACCTGGGTGGGCGTTGCCAACTCAATGTCACTCACTCCCACCCAGTCACATGACCCCCCCAGTCACGCCTACCCAGGTTTTGTGGCTCTGAGTGTTTTCTTTTCTATGGGAAACAGATATCTCTCTCTGTGTGTCTTTCTCTTTCTCTTTCTCTTTCTCTTTCTCTTTCTCTTCCCTTTCTCTTTCTCTTTCTCACTCTCTCCCTCCCTCTTTCATCTCTTTCTCCCCCTCTCTCTCATCTCTCTATCTCCCTCTCCCTCCCTCTCTCTCTCCCTCCCTCTCCCTCTCCCCCTCCCCCTCTCTCTCATCTCTCTATCTCCCTCTCCATCCCTCTCTCTCTCTCCCTCCCTCTCCCCCTCCCCCTCTCATCTCTCTCTCTCTTTCTCCCTCCCTCTCCCCCTCCCCCTCTCTCATCTCTCTCTCTCTTTCTCCCTCTCTCATTCGTTTCCCTCTCTTTTCCCTCTCTCTCATTCTTTCCCTCCAGCTGTTAGCCCCAATGTGTGGCTGCCATTACAGCAGGCATGGTGGCCCCAGCAGCACCCCGACTCCTCAGCTCACCCACCTGGTGACTGGGAGCGCTGTCGCCTCTCCCTCCCAGCCTCCTTCTTCACCTCCCGGCCTGCCTCCTCTGTCACAATGTTGCCTCTCCCTCTCAGCCTGCCTCCTCACCACAAAACAGCTGAGAGGTGTGCCGGCCACAGGGGAGCAGGTTGGTGTCGTTGGCACACTCTGGAGACTGCAGGCGCCAACTGATGATGTCACCAGGGCCACGGTGGCCTCCTCTGGACTTTTGTGAGGCGCCCTCACCGCAGCAGCACTGGATGGGCAGCGGGGTGTCTCTGGGTGGCCTGGGCAGTAGT
Organism: Ptyas mucosa; assembly: GCA_012654045.1. Classification (NCBI taxonomy): domain Eukaryota; kingdom Metazoa; phylum Chordata; class Lepidosauria; order Squamata; family Colubridae; genus Ptyas; species Ptyas mucosa. The sequence continues at coordinate 12,002 of WNWU01012251.1, forward strand.
TGTCCCTCCTGGCTGCTTCTGCACGTGTTGCTGGGCAGAAAGCCTGGAACCGCATGGGGGTGAGTTTGTAGCTGCCTTGCTTGCCATGCCTGGGGCGTGGCCAGCTGGCTGGGAGCGCAGGGGGGAGTGGGAAAGACCCAATTGCATATTGGCTAACGGGTGGGGTGGGGCTGGATTAAGGGTCACCTGGGTGGTAGGCTTTATAAGGTGGTGGGGAGCACAGAGCATTAGCTCCAACAATACCTTCATGTAGTTGTTTATGGATGTCAGTTCGTGCCGGTAAACAGGATTCAAACCATCATTTGTGTGTGTAGTTTTCATTGTGTATCGGAACCTGACAGTTTGTTGGAGCTCACAGCAACTACCATGGCTGAAGGTATGGTGCCAGGGCTGGAGGCTGCAGACCTGAAAGAATCTGTTACAGCTACAGAGGTGACTGTGCTGGAGGCTGTGGAACCAGCAGAGGGAGTTACCCCGGCAGTCAGGCTGAAGGAACGCCCGGCTTTAGGGCAAGGGACAGTGAAAGGCCAGGAGGGTCTGAAGTCTGGGCAGCATGGAATGCAGGACTGGTGGCTGAGGTGGAGGCGGACCTGTCACATGCGACAAAGAGGAAGGCCTGCGAAGGAATACATTCGGGACTTCAAGCGTCTGGCAGGCAAAGTGCAGGGTTGGCCAGAACGATTATTAGTGCATCATTTTAGGGAAGGTCTAGACCACACTCTATGACAGGCTTGCTTGTGTCAGGGTTTGCCTCACCGCCTGACAGCCTGGTATCAGGCAGCTACTGAACTAGGGTAGGACATGAATTCAGGGAGGATCGGACAAAAGGGTCTGTATGGGTTCAAAAACCACTGGTCCGCCCCCCAACCTCAACGCCCGAAACCAGCCTATGGTGGTGAAGCCCCATCAGGTGGTGGGACCAAGCATGTCTACACCCAGCAGACCACCCTTGACATGCTTCCGCTGTGGAAAGCCAGGCCATAGAGCAGCCGAGTACACAGATGTGGAACAGAAAACATCAGCCGGAACCCCCGGCGCATGAATAATGATGGCTAGTGTTACAATCTGACGAGCGGCCGCCCAGCAACCTGGAAGTGTCCCGGTTGGCTGAGTTTGATAGCTCGGCCGGCGGGAAGGTGTGAAGTGATTATTGACTGCGCGAGCCGACAGCTGCAATATAAATAGCGGCTGTGTGCAACCCAGGTTAGGTTACATTTTAACTCTTGGTTGTTGTTAATAAACCGTGTTGCTTTTACCTCGGCTTTCTCCGGCTTGTTCTTCAATCCGTAACACTGGCGACGAGGATGGGATGACCCCCCACTGAGCTACAGCCACGAGAGAGGAATTGACCCGCTGTCAGCGTTTTCGGAAGGCAGCTAACATTTTTTTTCTTTCTTCCTCCGTTTGTGCCTGCAACCTCCTCTAATGAGTAACCCGGCTATCTTTATGCCTTTTGTGCCTGGTGCAGAAACTTGGGACGCTTACATTGAGCGTTTCAAGTGTTTCTTGCAGGCAAATGACTATACTGACTTTTCCAACGACCGGATACGGGCTCATTTCCTCAACGCGTGCGGGCCTCAGATTTTTGCAATGGCCCGGGCGCTTGTAGTGCCCCAACAGTTGTCCACCGTCCCTTGGTCTACTTTGTTGGCTAAATTGAAGGGCTACTACGCGCCCGCGCCTTCTCGGATTTTTCGCCGCTTTCTTTTTCGACAACGGGTGCAAAAGGAAGGGGAGTCCATTAATGACTATCTTGCCGCCCTTCGGACTGAGGCGATAAACTGTGAATTTGAAAACCTTGACGACTCCCTCCTCGAGCAACTAGTTTGCGGCGTGCGCGATTTGCAGTTGCAGCCCCGCCTCTTGGCCAAATCTGTCATCAATTTGCAGGCTGCTGTTGACGAAGCGGCCGCGTTTGAGATGTCCGACCGGTCCGCGGCGGAAATTCGTAACTTCCCGCACATCTTGCCGGCTTCTCGCTGTGCAGCCATACAGCTAGGGGAGTCTTACGAATGCCCTGACACCGTCTCTGACAGCGAAGAGGAGGTGGGCTGCCTTAAGGCGTCGGTCATCAATCGACGCCCACCATCTAAAAGACAGGCCCCAGCGTTCTGCTTGGGGTGCGGAGATCTACATCCCCGTGCTTCTTGCCGTTTTCGAAACGCCGTTTGCCACCACTGCGGAAAGAAAGGTCACCTGGCAAAGGTTTGCCATTCGAGACCCCCCGCGGATGCGACGGGAGCACCACTTTCCATCAAATCAGCCCGGAAAGGTTTCAACAGTCCTCAGGATTTTTCTTTTGCCATTTCCCGCTGTGACCTTCCCTCGTCTGTCAGCCATGCCGCTTCGGGTCACAAGAAGATCTTCTTGACCATCCGCATCGAAGGGAAACCGTGCAGGATGGAAGTGGATACTGGTTCATCTAAGTCCATCATCGCCTGGCAGACCCTTAAAGAACTGGTGCCATTTTTTGCCTGTGATCACCTGCAACCCTGTTCTACTCGTCTTCACGACTACCAGGGAAAGGGCATCCCCATTCTGGGTTGTAGCCAGTTCATGGTGGAGTGGGGGGAGTTTGCGGGCCCCCTCCCAGTTTTGGTAGTCAAGGGCAGTCTCCCTAGCCTTTTGGGTTTAGACTGGTTCGGGGCATTGGGGCTTTCCATCGCCGGCATTCATACCACGTCTACTGACGACTTTGAAACTCTGACGGCTGAATTCGCCGAGGTTTTCGATGGCACCCTGGGTAAATATAAGGGTACTCCCATATCTCTGAACTTAGATCCCCAGGTGCCACCTATATGTCTTAAGCCCCGATGGGTACCTTTTGCCCTTCGCCCCAAGGTGGATGCTGAGATAGACAAGTTGCTGGCTCAGGGTGTACTTGAGCCTACGGATTATTCTCGATGGGAGACCCCTATTGTTATCCCCACTAAACCGGATGGTTCCATCCGTATCTGTGGGGACTTTAAGTGTACCCTTAATCGGGCATTGCAGGCCCACCCGTACCCGGTTCCAGTAGTCCAGCATCTCTTACACTCCTTGGGTCGAGGTTCTATCTTTGCCAAATTGGACATGTCTCAGGTGTACCAACAGCTTCCTGTTGATGATGCCACGGCCGCCACTCAAACTATTGTTACGCACCGGGGCGCTTTTAAGTGCCGCCGGTTGCAATTTGGGGTCTGCGTAGCTCCCGGCATTTTTCAGAGCCTTATGGAGCGGTTGCTCCAGGGAATCCCCGGCGTCATTCCATACTTCGACGATGTTTTGATTTCGGCCACCACCAAACATGACCTCGTCGAACGTATTCGCCAAGTGCTACACAGAGTCCAACAAAAGGGCCTGAAACTCAAAAAATCTAAGTGCAAGTTCGGCGTCCCCCAGGTCGAATTTCTAGGGTTTCTTGTAGATGAGTCTGGTATCCACCCTACGCCTTCTAAGGTTGAGGCCATAAAGAAGGCCCCAACTCCATCATGCAGGGCCGAGCTCCAGGCTTTTTTGGGCCTGCTTAATTTTTATAACATATTTCTGCCGAATAAGGCGTCCGTGGCGGAACCGCTCCATTGGCTATTGGATAGGATGGCCCCCTGGAATTGGGGGCAAGCCCAAGCTACTGCTTTTAGGGCTGTTAAGGACCTACTTACTTCTGATGCCGTGCTGGTCCAGTATAGTGACCATATCCCTCTTACATTGATCTGTGACGTCTCCCCATATGGTATTGGCGCTGTTTTGAATCATGTTTTGCCCAACGGGTCCGAAGCTCCAGTTGCCTATTATTCCAGAACTCTGTCGACGACTGAGAGAAATTATAGTCAATTGGATAAAGAAGCGCTGGTGCTCATGGCCGCTGTAAAGCGGTTTCACGATTATATCTACGGCCATTTTTTTCAATTGGTTACGGACCACAAGCCACTTCTGGGCTTGTTGCTAAGGCCCCTACCCTCGTACAGGTCATGGATTGGGTGCGTAGGGGATGGCCGCACGGGCCGTTGCCCACGGAGGTTAAACCATATTCTACCCACCAACATGAGCTTTCTATTTCCCAGGGTTGCCTTTTGTGGGGCTGCCGGGTGGTGATTCCCCCTGTATTGTGGCCAACCATCCTGAAACGGCTGCACGATAGCCATCCTGGCATCGATAGAATGAAGGCCTTAGGCCATAGTTATGTCTGGTGGCCTAAGCTCTATCAGGCCATCATTGAGTGGTTAGCAAGGTGCCAAGCTTGTCAGTCATCCCGGCCAGGGCCCCCAGCCGCCATACCTAGGGAATGGGAGACACCCAGGAACCCGTGGTCTAGGCTGCATATAGATCTAGCAGGGCCTGTTCAGGGCCAGACCTTACTGATCGTGGTTGATGCTTATTCTAAATGGGTGGAGGTAATTCGTATGGCATCAACCACGTCGGACGCTGTGAGTAAGGCTCTCCGTAACATATTTGCCACACATGGACTCCCCGATGTAATTGTCTTGGACAACGGACCTCAATTTGTTTCGGCATCGTTTCAAATGTTCCTGGTGGGGTTGGGCATTCGTCATGCCCTGGTGGCACCCTATCATCTGTCCAGTAACGGCCGGGCGGAGAGGGCCATCCGCTCGGCCAAGGACACCTTGGCCCGTTTTGGCCCTGGTGATTGGCAAGAGAAGGTGGCGCGGTATCTTTTGGCGCAGCACTCGACCCCGTGTCCGGTATCCAACCGTAGCCCTGCTGAACTTCTTATGGGCTGGTGCCTAAGGACCATGCTAGACAAGTTACATCTGAACTATACACCGGATGCGCCCGTAGATTCCTCTAGCCAGCCTCGGGTATTCAGGGTTGGTGATGGCGTTTACGCCAGGAACTACGGGGGTGATCCTTTGTGGCTCCCTGGACGTATCCTCTTAATCACCGGACCCCGTTCTTACAGGGTCGAGCTTGAAGATGGCCGAACCTGGCAGCGCCACATAGACCAGTTAAGGAGTCGCATCACGGCCCAGACCCAGGGTAACGAGGAGCCAGACATGTTCCGTGCACTTCCACCGGCGGATCCAGAGGACGATGATACTCCAGAGGCTCCGCCGTTACTGTTTCCATGTTCACAGGTTGTGACCACAGCTCCTTCACTGCCGGAGGCACCCGTAGACGTTCCCGCATGATCATCACACACCCCATCGTCTTCGGGCCAGACACCTCCGTTTATGACACCTCAGGAAGTACCGGAGACGGCGCTACCCCCTGATCGCCTGGACGGCGATTTGCGCCAGTCCAGGCGCATACGCAGGCGCCCAGGTTACCTGGATGATTATGATTGTGCCATCTAAAGGGGGAGGAGTGTTACAATCTGACGAGCGGCCGCCCAGCAACCTGGAAGTGTCCCGGTTGGCTGAATTTGATAGCTCAGCCGGCGGGAAGGTGTGAAGTGTTTATTGGCTGCGCGAGCCGACAGCTGCAATATAAATAGCGGCTGCGTGCAACCCAGGTTAGATTACATTTTAACTCTTGGTTGTTGTTAATAAACCGTGTTCCTTTTACCTCGGCTTTCTCCGGCTTGTTCTTCAATCCGTAACAGCTAGAAAGAGCATCAAGGCCACCACAGAAAAGTTAAGGGGGGCTCAACAAATGATACCTATGATCCCGGGCGTGGTGACAATCAAACCAGGTGAGGAGCCAATCACCAGCAGCGGTGAGGAGGAGGCGGAACTGGACCCAATGGTAAGCATGACCATTAAACCCTTCATGATCCCAATAGTGATAGAAGCACGGGTGAGAAGGGATTGTACAGCCTTGGTGGACACCGGCTGCACCAGTTGCTTGATGAGCGTGGGGGTGGCCACAGGGTTGGGGATGGGACTTTGATGGCTGTCCTGACCCATACAATTTGAGCAGATGGACGGGTCATTGCTGGGCGGTTGGCCTGCCACTCATGTTACAGAGGAGGTGGTCATGGAAATAGGCACCCACCAGGAGAACCTACGATTCGTGGTTGTGCCAAAAATAATGGAGGACATAGTCTTGGTTTTAGCTTGGTTGGACAAGTGGAGCCCGAGGGGGGTTGTCGACACCTGCGATTAGGCTTGGGCCCAACCCCACCATGGCATAAGGAATGGCCCCAAGCCCCTACCATAGACCAGGGTGGACTGGCGGAGGCCTCCCCGCATCTCCAGGATTACGAGGAGTTAGGCTACCCAGAGGTGTACACTGATCTGAGGGAGGTTTTCAACGAACAAAAATGCGATGCCTTGCCTCCTCACCGACCCACTGACTGTGGGATAGAGATCCTCCCAGGGGCTACTTTACTGAAGCCCAAAATGTATTCAACAACTCCAGCTGAGCTGAAGGAGATGAGAACCTTCATCGAGAAGAACCTGAAATGGGGATTTATCCAGCCCGCGAGATCCTGAGTGGCTGCGCCTGTATTGTTTAGAGATAAGGATGGGGGGCTACGTCTCTGTGTAGATTTTAGGGGGATTAATGTGGTGTGTGTCGAACACCTGTACCCTCTGCCGTTAATGAAGGACATGTTAGCTTGGTTGGCAAAGGGACGGGTAACGTCAAAAAAGCATTTTGGTCAGAATGTATATAGTTATTCAATTTTTTTTTTAATCTCTCGCTATTATTGTTGCAAATGTTTTGTGATCTGTGTTCAGCAAGGAAATTGGCCTATAGTTTTGGATCTGTTGTATATCAGTGCCTTCTTTGGGTATAAGGGTAATAATTGCCTCAGTCCAGGTTGCTGGAATTTTTGCTACTTCTATCACCTCATTATATGTCTCTAACATTATCTATTGTACTGCTTCTTGTGTGTTTTTATATAGCTCAATCGGAATCCCATCCGGGCCTGGTACTTTATTGTTCTTTTGTTTTTTCAAGGCTATTTCAAATTCATTTATTGTTATTGGCCTATTTAGCATTTCTCTTTGTTCATCAGAAATTTTATTCATTTTGGCCGCTTCTATGTATTGTTTAACTTTCCCCTGTGCTATATCTTCCTGCTTGTAGAACTTTGCAAAGAAGTTTTGTATTATTTCCTTTTTTTCTTCTCTCCTCTACTGTAATATACCATTGTCATCTTGTAGCTGTTGTATAATTCTCCTTCCTTTTTCTTTTCTTAATTTATATGCTAACCATCGGCCTGTTTTATTCGCATTCTCAAAATAATTTTGTTTCGCTGTCCTAATTTTCTGTGCTATTTCTTTTTGTGTTATCAAATTAATCTTATGTTTGGTAATGTTCCATTTTTCCTTTATCCTTTTATTTTGTGGATCCCTTTGTACTTCATATTCAATTTTTTAAAATTCTTCCCGCAGTTTCTATTTTTTTTAATTTTCAAACAAACTTTATTAAATTATCAAACAATCATAAAAACAATTAAAACCATAATAAAATATTCATATACATAGATCATATCTTATATTTAACATTTTGTTTCTATTCTTTTACATATCTATATATATTCTTCTCCTCTACATGTTAAATATTTCATAACCTAGTCCCACATTCATCCTCATGACGGTGAAGTCATTGTTGGTATATATATAAAATAAGCATGGAAATACACGACCAATTATCAGTTCTTAATTTGAAACTCACTATTAGAAAGGTAAAATTTTAATACTCATCAAAATTATCTTTATACTTTACTAAGTATTCCTTATGTACTTTCTTTTCACTTAATCCAATCATACCACTTGTCCCATACCTTGTCCCATACCACTTGTCCCATACTTTGAACTTTCCTTATCCTTTAATTTCAGTGTTAATTGGTCTGATTCCGCACATGCATATATTTTTTGTATTATCTGTTGGTCGGTTGGCAAATGATCTGTCTTCCAAACTTGTGTGATTGCTATTCTGGCCGCCGTAATTATATGATGTATCAAATATGTCATTTCTTTTCTAATATTTTGTTTATATATTCCTAATAAGAAAATCTCTGGTTCTAATTCTATTTCTTGTCCTGTAATTTGTGATATCCAAGTTCTGATTTTACCTCATTATGCCTTAATTTTAGGACATAACCACCATACGTGATAGAAAGTTCCTCTGGCCTGTTTAGATTTCCAACATTTCGGGTCCAAATTAGGGTACATTTGTGCTAGTCTCGAGGGGGGTAGGTACCACCTATACCACATCTTATATTGATTTTCCTTATAATTTACTGATTTCGTTATTTTAATGTTGTTTTCCCAAATCCTTTCCCACTCTTCTAGTGGAATATTTTTACCTATGTTTCTAGTCCAGGCAATCATTTGTCCTTTAATTATTTTCTCATTTAGGTCAATTTCTAGTAAGTATTTATATATTTTGGATATTAGTTTCCCTTCGTTCACTTCCAGAAATTTATCTAGCCTATTAGGGTTTACATCAATTCCTCTTTCGTCCCTGTCCTTCCTATACCTATTTTGTACTTGAAGGTAGGGCCACCAATCCAATTCCATTCCCACATCTCTGAGGTCCTGGCGTGTTCTTAATAGTCCATTTGAGTCTAGTAGGTCCCTATACCGTATAATTCTATGAAGAGATATAATATTGGGGTGCATAGACGCCTCCACTGTGGAAAGCCACCCAGAAACCTTCGTATAGCATTTTTTTTTATTTCCAGCCAAATGCCAATTAATGCTCTCCTAATTATATGATTGTTAAAGTGTTGGTATGTTTTCTTCCCGGTATTCCACAGGAAGGCGTGCCACCCCATCATTAAATCATGCCCTTCCAATTTTAATAACCGTTGATTGTCTAAATTAACCCACTCTTTTATTCATATCAGGCATGCTGCCTTATAATATTTCTCCCACGCCAGGAAACCAAAACCTCCTCTAAGTTTATCATCTTGTAGTGTGGTCAAACTTATCCTGGTTTTTTTGCCCTCCCATAAAAATTTAGATGTAATTTTATTTAAATTGATAAAGAATTTTTTCTCCAATTTCACTGGGATAGTTTGGAATAGGTAGAGGAGCCTCGGCAGGATATTCATCTTCAGAGCCGCTATCCTTCCGAAAAATGAGATATTTAAATTTCTCCATCTTTCTAAATCATTTTCAATTTGGTGTATCATTCCATCATAATTGTTTTTCTTTATGTCAATATTCTTATTTGTCAGGTTTGTTCCTAGATATTTTATTTTCTTAACTACTTTTAGCCCAGATTGTTTCTCTAATTCCTCTATCTGTTTTGTTGTTAGGTTTTTGGTTAATATTTTAGTCTTGTCCTTATTAATTTTCAAGTCTGCAACTTTTCCAAATTTTTCAATTTCCTTCATTAGATTGGGTTCTGTTGATAGTGGGTCTTCTAAGAAGAACACAAGGTCGTCCGCGAAAGCTTGGACCTTGTATTCTTCTCCTTTTATTTTAAGCCCCGTTACGTCTTCATTTGCTCTAACTCTTCGAAGCAGGTTTTCTAGGGTTAATATAAATAATAGTGGCGAGAGAGGGCACCCTTGCCTTACTCCCCTACCTATTCCAAAAAAATTTGTTGTTTCTCCATTAATTAGTATTCTTGCCTTTTGATTAGTGTAAATTGACAAAATTAATTCTCCAAATTTCTCACTGAATTTCATGTTTTTAATTTGTTGGGTCATGAAGTTCCAATTGACTCGGTCAAATGCCTTCTGTGCGTCCAGAAAGATCAGGGCTACCTGTTTTTCCGGATGTTTTTCATAATATTCAATTACATTCATAACTGTCCTTAAATTATTTTTAATTTGCTGGCCTGGTAGAAATCCATTCTGATCTGCATGTATTTTCCGGTTTAATATTATTTTAATTCTATTAGCCAATAAGTTCATAAAAATTGTATAATCCCAATTTAATAATGAAATCGGTCTATAATTTTTAATCTGGGTGGTGTCTGCCTCTTCTTTTGGAATCAATGAAATATAAGCTTCTCTCCAAGTATCTGGTATTTTTGCTTCTTTTAAAGCCTCATTGTAAACTTCCAAAAGGATTGGGTTCAATCAATTTTTTAAAATTCTTCCTGCAGAGTTTCTAATTGCACTCTCTTTTCTTTATTTTTCTTTGAATTATATGCGATCGTTAATCCTTTTATATAGGCTTTTGTGGTGTCCCACAAATTTTGTATCGAGGTGTCTTCTTTTTTGTTTATTTGAAAAAATGTTTTCAGCTCCCTCTCTAGCATCTGTCTATATTCTTTATCTTTACACACATTTTGATTCATTGTCCATCTTTTAGTTTGTTTTTGGCCTTTCCATTTTAATATAAGTGGATTGTGATCAGCCCAATCATTTACTCCTATTTCAATTTCTTCTATTTCATTCTGAATTCCTGCTGTTATCCAGGCCATATCGATCCTAGACCACAATTGATGTGGGTATGAATAAAATGTATATTATTTATGTGTTCTATCTCGCAAGTTAAACTTGGATGCTATATCAAAAAAGGCTCTTGGTAGTACACATTTCTTCTTATTTTTTTTTATTACTTTTATAGTTTCTCTCAACTTTCACCATGGAATTAAAGTCCCCAATCACACAAATCCTTTCATAGTCTACGTCAAGTAGTCTCTTATGTACCTTTGTAAAAAACTCTTGTTGATTTTTATTTGGTGCATAAATTACTGTGAGTAGCGTTTGTTTCTGTTCTATCTCCAATTCCACCATCAAGATTCTACCCTTGTTGTCTGCGTATTTTAAATTTTATTTTATTTTTTCCTTAACATATATGGCAATACCTCCTTTCTTTTTATCTGCTAAGGTGGTGTATAATGTTCCTAATTTTCTATTTTCTAATAATTTTCTATATCCTTTTTGTATATGAACCTCTTGGAGACATATCACTTCAGCTTCCAATTTCCTTAATTTATTAAATATTAGGGTCCTTTTCTTTGGGATATTTAGTCCATTAATATTTACCGAGAAAAGCTTAATTGCTTCTCCCATCTTCTACTTGATCTGTCTTTTTGTGTTTCTGGTCTCTCTTACTACCCTTCCTTTTGCTCCTTCTCTTTCTGTCCTTTCTTTCTCTTGTTTCTTTTGTACTTCTTTCTCTGAGTCTACTTCTTCCGATTTCTTTTCCTCCTGACTTCTAGTCTCTAGTTCTTCCTTGCTCCCTTGGTCACCCCCCTCCACGAAATGGTGTTCATAAAATTATTTTGCTTTCGCCAATGTATCAATCCTATACTTTTTTTCCTGCCATGTTGCAAGTAGACCCTCAGGTATCAGCCATCAATACAATACTTTATATTTGATTAATTGAGTTGTTAAGAATTGATAGTGGCATCTTTAATCTCTTATTCTTCTTGGTACTTGTTTCAATACTATGATTTATTTGCCTCTATACGTCAATTTCTATCATTTTCTCTCCTAAGTCCTCTTCTTTCTCTTCAACAATATTTTGAAATCCAAGAAAATAAGAGGCTTTCTCCATTTCCAAAAATGCAATCGATTCGGCCAGTTCTCTATTTGTTTGCATCGATTTCTGTTCCCATATTTCCATTTGGTTATCAATCTGGTCAATTTTTGTTTCCACTTTTTGAATTCTTTGTTCATTTTCTACCATTGTTTGTTGTATTTTCCCTATCTTATCATTCATGTTTTTTATCTCACTTTTCATTTCCCCAATTTCGTCTTTAATTTCTTTGTGGTGTACTCTCGTTTCCTTGTGGTTAGCTGCTATGGCCTCCTGAGTCTTCATCATTGTTTCCTGTATTAATTGTAGTACTATCTGCATGCTTTGTGTACTCATTGTCTGTTCTGTTTTTTCTTTTTCTTTCCCTAACATAGTCACTATTGATCTTTAACTTGTGGGAGAATCTGTTGGTGTAATGTTTATAGCTGCTTTTTTGCCTGTTTTGGTTACTGTTGCTGTGCTTGTCATTTTTATTACCTGTACAATATCTTTCCAAATTGACATATATCTATATACCGGTATTAGGATTTAAATTCAAGGTAAGATTTACTTTTGCTATACTTTAACAGCAATATTTCCCTATTTTCTCTCTCGCCCTTATATACTCTATTTTATAATATTCTTATCACTTTTATAGCTCTAACCGCAGTACTTATAACTATACAGTTTTCTAAATTTCTATTGTCACCCTTATTTAGCTAAGTATATTCTTTTACAATACAATAATATTATTCTCCAATCAATTCACTTATTCCATTATATCTCTATACCTTAATTCATTTCATTCAAACCATTTCATTTCCATCAGTATCTATAATCACTTTCCTTCTTATACCTTATTGTCCATTCATGCCTTTCTGTTACAATCTTACATCAGCCTTCTTTCCAGATTTTCCTCGCCTTCAATTTATCCACCACTCCACCAGATGGCACCTCTTCTTGTCTTCTTTTCAATATAGTCAATATCTCCAAAATATTCAATAAACACTGTCCCCTTCTTTATGTCAATAATTTCTTACTTGTAGTTAACTTTTCCTTCCTCACAGTTCAGTCTCATTCATTAACACTACGTTTTCCACTGTCCATTTGTCCTTACAGATTTTTATAATACTTCACATCAGTTTTTCAAAGTCCTTCAATCACCATTTTCCACACAATCTTTCCATCCCCATTGGTATCGTCCATCTCCTCTCCCGTTCACAATCTCTTTGATCTATTCTTAATCTTTGCTATTTTACCAACACTTCTATTTGAACTGTCCCCTTCTTCCCAGTTTTCTTAGTCCAATCTGTTTCTCAATTCTTGGTTTGCTCTCTTCTAGCCGCCACCTTCTTGACACTTTGTGTCTTTCCTCTTATTCGCCTCACTACTTTCACACTGTCTCTCGCCAATACACTCCTCACCTCTTTCTGGGGTTCCTCACGTTTCCGGAACGAATCTGTCAGTGTTAATTTCCTGCTTCCCACTCTCGCGGCTGTCAGCGCTCCAGGCTGGTCTTAAAGACTGGCTTTTTCTTCACTAAGTTTTAAGAGTGCTGCTCCCATTCACTCGGGGGCTTGATTTACACCCGAATCTCTGGAGCTTCCTCGTTAGTTTGCCATTCTCTACATGATTGGACACTCCTCTGTGGCCTGGGGGGTAGTTCTCATATCCTGGAGACCTCTTCCCCAGCACGTGCTGACCTCTGGGGAACTGAGGTGTCTGGTGACTAACCGGCCTGGGTGGCTGTCAGTCTGTCCCTGTGGGCTTGCCTGTCGCTGGAGACATTCTGAGGCAGTTCTAGAGGCCCTGTAAGGGGCTTGACAATGTCCAGCTGTTTGCAGCCCTGGGATCGCCCCCTGATGGTCTTTTCTCCCCCTCCCCAAATTGCAGCTCCGAGCTGAGCACGCCAGAGCTGACATGGCGTACTTGGTAGTATGCTTCTCTGAGGTCTAGTTTGGTGAAGACTTTTCCCTTGGCAAGGTGAGATAGCATGTCCTTCATGAGGGGGTGGGGGTATAGGTTGTGTACACACACAGCATTTATTCCTCAAAAGTTCCATCTCATAGTTCCATCTTTTTTTTCTTTGAAGAGGACTGGCGCCGTGACCCGTGGCTTGGCTGGCTCGATGAACCCCCTCGCTAGGTTTTTGTCTATGTAATTGAGCATTTCTTGCATTTCCCAGGGTGTCATGGCATACAGTTTGGGCTTGGGTAGTTTTGCCCCGGGGATGATTTTGATGGCGCAGTCTGCCTCATGGTGGGGAGGCAGGACATCACACTCAGCCTCGCTGAATACTTCTGCGACGTCCTAATATTCCCTCGAGATCTGTTCAGTCTCTGGGGTTTTGTTGGATGTGGCTGCCAGTTGTTCTGGTGGGCTCTTTTGGAGGGTTCCCTGCATGGGCGGTGTCTCTGCTTGCTGGTGTGGAAGGGGTTGGGGCCCCCTTGCTATCCTCAGTCTGCGGGTACCCCTTTGCCACCAGATTGCTGGTCCCCACTTGTCTAGCCAGGAGAGTCCCAGTATGACTGGATCTGTCATTTGGGGGGCTATTATGAATCAAATTACTTCCCAGTGATCCACTAGCTCTAGCTGTCAGGTTATGTCAGGAGATAACGATGTTATCTCAAATAAATTGCATTTCCAAACACAAAGTCTTTGATGAAACCTTTCATTTATTGAGAATAACGATCTGACCCGGACTCCATCATAGCCAAAACTGACCCTCTGACCCCAAACCCTTCCCTTTCCGTTCCTCGATTCTCAGCTTCTCATTGGCCATCTTCCAAGTCACTCTCGTCATCTCTGCTACTTCACTTCACAGGAATGTCCTCCCTCCCATCTCATCTCCTAGGGGATATTATCTGCCGGGAAAATAAGTAGGTGAAAGTCAAGCTGCTTCTTCTCTCATGTCAGCACTGGAACGAAAGCAACTTGGAGCACTGACATCCGGCCCCTCCCCCTTCATTTTTCCAGGGAGGCCTGCTGCAAAAAAACCCAACAAGTTACCCCGTCCGAGTGTGTGTGGCCCCCCCCCCGCCTTGTCTGGGTGATCTGCATGGAATTTGGCTATAAGGCAGTCAGCTTGGATGTTTGTGCTCTTCACCCAGGAAGCCTCTGACAATGGGTAACCCTTCCATTTAATTAAGTATTGGAGGCGCCCCCTGTGCCATCTCGAATCGAGAATTCGCTGTACCTCATAGTGAGTGTGGCCCCCAATGACCAGGGGCCCGGGGGGTCACATGGCACCGGCCTTAAAGTTGACCCCACCACAGGCTTCAGGAGGCTGCTGTGGAAAATGGGGTGTATCTTTCCTAGTAGCCGGGGCAACTGCAGTTGTACTGTAACCGGGTTGATTACTTTTACTATAGGGAATGACCCTATCAACTTTGGGCCCAATTTTCTGCTCGGGAGTCTAAGTCTCAAATACTTGGTGGAGAGGTAGACCTTCTCTCCCACTCGAAATGGTCTTTGGGGAGTTCAGTGCTTGTCTGCTTGTTTCTTATAGGATTGTGCCGCCTTGGCCAATGCCCTCTTAACGTTCTCCCAGGTTTCTCTCAACATGGCCATCCAATCGGTCAAGCTGACTGAGGAAGGGGGCTCCCTCGGGTACTCTGGCATGGGGACAAAATCCATACCACTCACCATTTTAAACGGGGTTAATCCCATGCTACTGTGGACAGCATTGTTATACGCGACCTCCACAAAAGATAGGAGGTCTGCCCAATTGGACTGTTGGTAGTTGACGTAGCATCTTAAGTATTGCCCTATCATGACATTCAGTCTCTCCGCCCCCCCCCCCATTGGTGCTCGGGTGAAATGCTGAGCTGAGGCCTTGGGATGACCCTATGGATTGTAGGAACTCCCTCCAGAATTTTCCTGTGAACTGTACCCCTCGGTCAGAGATGATTCTTCTGGGGACTCCATGCAGGCGGTAGATGTGTTTCAGGAACAGTTTGGACAACTGGCGGGCTGAGGGTAGCCTGCTGCAGGGTATAAAGTGTGCCTGTTTGGAGAATAAGTCTATTACAGTCCAGATCACTGTGTTTCCACCACTCCTTGGTAGTTCTACTATGAAGTCCATCGCAATTTCCTCCCATGGTCTGGTCGGTTCAGCTACTGGTTGCAGCAGTCTGGGAGGGCATCCTGGTCGTTTCTTCATCGTGGCACAGATGGTACAACTTTTTACATAACTGTCTACGCCCTTTCTCATGTGGGCCCACCAGAACTGTCTTTGTACTAAGTGCAGAGTCTTTAGGAAGCTGAAATGTCCCGCTGGTTTAACGTCGTGGCTCCTCTTGAGGATCAGGGTGCGTAGAGTCTGTGGGACATAGAGTTTTGTCCCCTTCCATGCTAGGTCATCCCTTTTTGTCAAGAGATGTTGATTGTCTCAAAACCAGGGGTCCTCCACTGTTTCAGTTTTGAGTCTTGTTGTTAAGTCATTTTCAAATTGGTCCTGCTGGTTGCGCCGTTGCCGTCTGGTGACCACCTGACCCACTACCTGGGTAGAGGGGATGATGGCATTCACTACCTGCTCCCACTCACTGTTGTATTGGGGCATCCGGGAGAGGGCATCGGGCAGGAAGTTCTTCCCCCCCTGGGATGTGCTTGAGCTTGAAGTTGAAATGTTTGAAGTATTGCGCCCACCGGACTTGCCTGGGTGACAACTTCCGTGGAGTTCTGAGGGTCTCCAGATTCTTGTGATCAGTCCAAACTTCGAACGGTCTCCGGCCTCCCTCTAGTAGGTGTCGCCAGGTCAGCAGCGCCCATCTCACCACGAACGCTTCCTTCTCCCACGCAGCCCATCGCCTCTCTGTGTCGGTGAGCTTGCGGGAGGTGTAGGCACAAGGTTGTAGGCTCCCTTGGCTGTTCTTTTGGAGCAGCACGGCCCCCACTGCCACATCGCTGGCATCTGCTTGGATGATGAAGGTGTTCTGTCCCCGTCTCCCACACGCACAAACACCCACCCCAAAGGGTTAAATAATTGTTCCAAAACAGTCAAAGGTTCGTTATCAAAACTTGGCAGCAACGCAGCAGCTGGCTGCCAAGAGCTTTTACTCCAAGAAGGAGGGGTTGTTCCTCCACCAGATAACACAAAAATACAGACAGTTTGAAGTAGTCCAGTAACAGCAATCCACAACAGATGAGGCGTTGTTCGTCCCAAAAGTGCAAGTGACTCGCCAGAATTTTTGCTTTGTCCGTCACAGAGCTGGAATGGCCATCACCCTCCCTTATATAGCCTGTGGGGTGTGGTCCAGTGACTCAGCTCAATCTTTGGCACGGCTCCTCATCTGCTGTGACCGTTTAGCACGCCGACGCTGGCATGGATCCAGCCACAACTTATCTCCCTCATCACTCTCCAACAGATCGGAGACACCTGGCTCCTGGCCAATCTCCACTCCTTCAGCCGACACCTGAGGAATTGCCAGAGAGGAGGGGCCGGGAGAGGGAGGCCTGGCCGGCTCCTCTCCTTCATGTTCGGAGCCTTCTTCCTCCGATACGATGGGCTCGGGGGTCGGAGCCACAACAGAAGGGCTGTTCAGGGTCACGATGCTTTAAGACAGGTCCTTTTGCAAACATCTCTTTTAGTGCTTCGAATGCCCATTGGCAGGTCAGGTCCCATTGTAGGGGTTGTCCTGGGCGGGGTTTCGTTACCTGACTCCCTGTCTTTAGGACGTCCATCAGAAGTTTGGCAAGTTTTGCAAACAAGGGGATGAATTGTCTGTAGAAGTTCGCGAACCCTAAGAAGCTTTGTAGTTGTCTGTGGGTGCAAGGGGGTTCCCACTGTAGAACTGACTGTACCTTGGCTGGGTCCATCTCTATTCCCTTGTTTGATATTCGGTAGCCTAAGTAGTTTAGGCGTGATTGGTGGAACTCGCATTTTGACAGTTTGACATACAGGTTCGCCCTCAGCAGTTTCTCCAGCACTTGGCGGATGAGGGGTATGTGTTCATCTATGGTTTCCGTGTAAATGAGAATATTGGCTCAGTAGACGAGGACTCCTTTGTAGAGGTGCTCATGTAGAACTTCATTTATCAGCTGCATGAACACCGTCGGGGCTCCCTGCAGTCCAAAAGGCATCACCTTAAATTGGAAACTCCCTAGGGGACAGTTGAATGCTGTTTTCCACTCATCCCCTTCCCTGATGCGTATTCGGTAGTAGGCTTCTCAGAGGTCTAGTTTAGTAAAAACTTTTCCTTTGGCCAGGTGGGCTAGCATGTCCTTCATGAGGGGAAGGGGATATAAGTTGTGTACGCAGAGGGCGTTGATACCTTTAAAATGAACCACCAGACGCATAGAGCCGTCTTTCTTCTCTTTGAAAAGGACTGGTGCCGCGACCCGTGGTTTAGCTGGCTCAATGAAACCCCTTTGTAGGTTCTTGTCTATGTAGTTCTGCATTTCTTGCATTTCGCGGGGCATCATGGCATATAGTTTAGGTTTAGGTAGTTTCGCTCCAGGGATGATCTCAATGGCACAATCAACCTTGCGGTGGGTGGGTAGAACGTCACACTCAGCCTCGCTAAACACCTCTGCAAGGTCTTGGTACTCCTCTGGGATCTGTTCTGTGTCGTGGGAGCTGTCGGATGTGGCTGCCAGTTGCTCTGTTGTACCCTCAGGGAGGGGCCCTTGTGTTGGTGGCGTCTTCCTTTGCTGAGGTGGGAAGGATTGGGGCCCCTGCATGGGGGGCATCTCCCCTGGTTGGAGTGGCAGGAGTTGGGGGCCCTTTGCAATCCTCAGCCTGCGGGTTCCCTCTTGCCACCAGATGATTGGCCCCCACTTGTCTAGCCACGAGAGTCCCAATATGACTGGGTCTGTCATTTTGGGGGCTATTATGAACCGAATCGTTTCCCAGTGGTCTGCTAGCTCCAGCCTCACTGGCTTGGTCAAGTCCCCCCCACTAGGGATCCATCGACTTGTTCAAATCGGATTGGGTGGTTGAGCTTTTTAGCACAGATCCCCAAATTTAGGACTGTGGGCAGGTTAATCAGGCACCTTGTGCAGCCTGAATCTATTAGGGCTTGGAAAGTCCCTTGGGTCCTTGTTTTCGGGGCTGTTAGGCGTATAGGGAAGGGAAAGGGGTGGATGGGTCCACTCACCATTGGGTCGTCTTCACCCTCGTCCTCGCTGTCATACAACTCGGGTGATTGACTTCCCTCATCTGGGATCCCTCTTGTTTTGGTCAGGTGGGCGAAGACCTCTGGGCCGTGGGGGGCTTTCCGTGGCGTGTTGGTGGTGCATTTGGGCCCTCGTTCCGGTCGTGCCCTGGGCGGTGAGTCTGGCCTCGGTCTAGGGGTTCCACATGCTGCTGCCAGGTGACCAATCCCCCCACACCTGTAGCACCTCAGCGAGCTCCGTGGGGCGACTGGCCTCTGGGTGGGCTGTGGTGCTGCGGTTCCTCGTGTACCAGGTGGTCCCTGGTCCGGTTTGCTGATATCTGGCTGCTTCGACATGTTGTTTGCCCGCAGCCCTCTGTTGACTTTTATCGCTACCTGGAACCATTCGGAGAGTCGGTTCGGGATGTCTCGATAAGCGGTCACTTGGGCAATTCGCTTAACTAGGCTCGTTCTAAAAAAATACACCAGTAGTCGCTCTGGTAAGGGAGGTAGGGTCCCAATGACTCTCCTGAATTCATGGATATGCTATCTGATAGGCTTCCCCTTCTGCATTAGGTTCCTGAGCTCGTCCTCCACATAGGGGTCCTTTTCTGCCTCCTCGAACCGGGTTCGTAATAGTTGTAAGAACCCATCTGCGTCTTGCAGTTGGGGGGCCCTGTTCTTGTAGAGGGCTGCTGACCACCTTCTTGCTTCTCCCTCCAACCCCTCTGAGATGGCACTGACTAGGGCTCTGGGAAATGGATAGAGGTGTCCATAGCGCTCGATGTAGATCTCAGCTGTGTCACGGAATTGCGCCAGCTGGTCTGGGTCACCATCAAACTTCCCTCTGAAGCGGGGTGGGTCCTCCCTCACTGCTCTATCTTCCCAGTGCGGGGCTCTGTAAGCCTGCTCTCGGTGCCACTGGTCCTCTTCCTCTCCTCTCATTCTAGGGTAGGGAGGTGGTGTCCTGTCTTGGTGGCTCTGCTTGCTTTGTAAGGGAGGAACCCATGGATGCGTTTTTGGGCTTCCTCTCCTTCTGCTATGGGGGGTGGGGTGGGGAAGGGCTGTGCCTCCGTCTAGGGCGTCTCAATTCAGCAGACTCGACTGGTCCCCCCTCCCATCTCATCTCCTTAGGCCTGCATGATGGCCCCTCCTCCAGAAGGGTGGCACGGTCAAATTTCTCCTTCAATTCATCTATGGGGCACTCGAGTGGCTTCCCTGAAGCTTTTTGGGACCTGGCTTGCTGCCAGTCCCATAGGCAGTCTGCCCTCCCCAAATCACTTAGGGGTTTCCCCTTCCCCTGAACATTCGGGAAGGGAAACTCAGCCTCTGCAGATTTTGGCAAGAGCCCCGAATACTCATCTTTCTTCTTCTTGGCTTGTGGCATGATCGTCTGACCTTGGCTGTCTTGCAGCTTTGCTGGGGGAGGGAGGGGGTGAGGCCCCGAGGCATCCAAGCTGGCTGGAGTCAAGACTGGCTCTTTTCCAGCTGCTTGAATTAAACTTTCCTCAGACAACTTATTTTCTGCCATGACGTCCAGACTGCTCCTCCATTCACTCCATACATCAGGAAGGGAACTGGAGGTTTGGAGGTCAGCCAGCTTGGCTTGGAAAGGAGTTTTGGCTATCTGATAGGTTACGATGTTATCTCGAATAAATTGCATTTCCAAACACAAAGTCTTTGATGAAACCTTTCATTTATTGAAAATAACGATCTGACCTGGACACCATCGTAGCCAAAACTGACCCTCTGACCCCAAACCCTTCCCTTTCCGTTCCTCAATTCTCAGCTTGTCATTGGCCATCTTCCAAGTCACTCTCGTCATCTCTGCTACTTCACTTCACAGGAATGTCCCCCCTCCCATCTCATCTCCTATGGGATATTATCTGCCAGGAAAATAAGTAGGTGAAAGTCAAGCTGCTTCTTCTCTCATGTCAGCGCTGGGACGAAAGCAACTTGGAGTGCTGACACTAGCCTCACTGGTTCGGTCAGGTAGGTGGCATAGGCTCCCCCCATTAGGGACCCATCAACCTGTTTGAACCGGATCGAGTGGCCCAGTCTTTTTTCTCTGATCCCCAGTTTCAGGACCGTGGATAGGTTGATCAAGCATCTAGTGCAGCCTGAGTCTATTAGGGCCTGAAAAGTCCCCTGGGTCCCCATTTTTGGGGCTGTTAGGCATATTGGGAAAACGAAAGGGTGAACTGGTTCACTCACCATTGGGTCGTTTTCGCTGTCGTCCTCACTGTCGTAGGGTTCCGGTGATTGGTCGTCGTTGCCTGGTGTTTCCCCCCACTTCGGCTGGGTGGGGAGGGGTCTCTGCAGCCTGGAGGGCCTTCCGGGATGTGTTGGTGGCACGCTTGGGGCCTCTTTCCAGTCATGCTCTGGGTGGTGGCTCTGGCCTTGGTTTCGGGGCTGGGATTGCGCATGCTGATGCTCTATGGCCAATCCCCCTGCATCTGTTGTATTTCAGCAGACTTTGTGGGAGGGCTGGTCTTGGGGCAGGCTGTGGTGCTGTGGTTCCCCGTTGGCTGGGTGGTGTCTGGTCTGGTTGACCTCAGTCTTTGGTGTCTGGTTGCTTTCTCATGTCGTTAGCATACAGCCCGCTGTCAACTTTTATGGCCACTCAGAACCACTTGGAGAGTTGGTTTGGGATGTCCCGGTAAGTGGTTACCTGGACGATTTGCTTGTCCAGGCTTGTTCTGAAGAAGTGCACCAACAGCCGCTCTGGTAAAGGAGGTAGCTTCCCAATGACTTTCCTGAATTCACAGATGTGTTCCTTGATGGGTCGCCCTCTTTGCATTAGGTTTCTGAGCTCATCTTCTGCATATGGGTCCTCCTCTGCGTCCTCAAATCTGGCCTCTAGCAGTTGTAGGAAGTCATCTGCGTCTTGCAGTTGGGGGGGCTCTCCTCTTGTGGAGGGCTGCTAGCCATTCCCTTGCTTCTCCCTCTAGCCCTTCTGCGATGGCGTCCACTATGGCTCTGGGGGATGGGTAGAGATGTCCATAGCATTCTAGATGGATCTCAGCCGAGTCAAGGAATGGTCTAAGTCCCCATCAAACTTTCCCCTGAATTGGGGCAGTTCATCCAGCGCTGCTCCTCCCTCCTCCTGTGGGCCCCTGTAAGACTGCGCTCGATGCGGCTGGCCCTCTTCCTTGGCTCTAGTTCGGAGAGAGGGCCGGGGTTGTCTGCCCAGGATGGCCTGCCTGCTGCATGGGAGGGGCACTGGATGCAGTCCCGGGCTTTTTCTCCTTCTGACGGGTGGAGAAGGGGGCTGTGTTCCAGTCTGCAGCTCCTCACTTTGAAAGGATCAGCTGTCCCTCCCCTCTCCTTTGGCCAGCATGATGGCCCCTCCTCCCAAATGGTGGCGCGGTCAAATTCCACCCTCAGTTGCTCTATGGAGCTCCCCAGGGGCTCCCTCAGGACGTTTGGGAGCCTGGCTTGTTCCCAGGCCCACATCCAATCCACTCTTTCCAGTTCATTCAGGGGCTTCCCCTTTTTCTGGGCATTGGGGTGGGGGAACTCAACCTCAGCTGCTTTAGGGGTTAATCTCCACCAGTACTCATCCATTCTTGCTTCGGCTGTGGAGCGGGCATCTCAGCTTTGATGTCTGGGGGAGGCTGCACGCCAGTTGCAGTCGGGCTGCTGGAGCCTGGAATTGCCTCTTTTCCAGTTGCTTGTAGCAGGCTTTCTTTGGATAGCCTGCCCTCTGCCATGGTTGCCTGATTTTCTCTCCAAGCCCCCCAGATATCGGGGAGTGATTTGGGAGTCCGGGATTCAGGTAGCCCGGCAATCTCGCTTGATTTAGGAGAGCTGACTCTCTGTGAAGTTTCCGAAAGATGCCCTAATTAATTCATGAGCCTCGAGCCAGGTTTCAAAAGAAATCTGGTCATTTATTAGGAGCACCATTCCGGCAATTACTCAAATGGAGTCAGCTCGAAGCCCCCACGTGATTTGCGGGCCCCTATGACCCTGTTTCTCCCTTCCTCCCTGGGCATGTCATAAATCACATTCTCTAATGGACCACGTTGGCGGGCTGTAAAACCCCACCCCTCCTGCTGACCCCAGTAACCTAGGATACAATCTTTAACAAGGCATGTGTGGAATGTATTTTCCGTTGGGGCAGCCGAGCAGCTTCATCAGTTCTCCCCTCCTGCTTATGGCAACTTGAAAGCTGGTCTGGAAAGCTTTGCAAGTTGACACTTTTCCAGCCACCCTGCCGGAAAAGGGCAGTCCACCTCCCTTTACCTGTTGTTGCTGCTGGTGTGGGGAGCGCAGGGAGGGTAAGAGGAGGAAGCAGAGCCCGGCTACCCTTAGAAGGGAGATCAGGCGGGCTCTTGAAAGGAGACGGGACAGCAGTCCTCATGGAGTAGGGAAGCGGGGTGAGTGTGAAGGATCGCCGCGGCACAGGAGGGAGGGAGGGAGCTGGACCGAAGAAGAGCAAAGCTAAAGAGTCCTCCTCTCCTTCTCTCCTTTCTATTGCTCTGGTGATGGCTGAAAATTTGCACTCTGCACATGAAGGCACTCTGCACATGATCTGAGACAATCCTGCCACAGGAAAAGAACACACCAAGGGGACCAAGCACGGGGCAAGGAGGTAGGCAGCAAGGAATCCGTTATTGCTGCAGAGATAGAGAGCGGTGTGCAAGATCCCTCTAGTCTAGTCTTACACACACACGCCATTCTTTGCAATTAGGTCTCATCAACGCACAGGTTATTTGCTTGTGTATCTGTGTAATTTTTGAAAGAAGGCAAGCAAATGTCAACTACCAGAGGGAATCGGGGCTGGAAAAAGCAAAAAGCCAGGGAGGGTTTTTCGAAACAGAAGGAAAGGAGCGGGGACCATTCGCAAACAGGCCCCTGGCTGTCTATCAACTTAAACGGGAGGCACAAAACAAAACCGCATACACCAGTCAAAGCCCTGTTCTGCCCATCACTTGTTTTGGTGTGTGTCCGGCAGCGTTTCATCTGTGCTGGGGCGACAGCACATGTGTCCACACATAGGGCTCTGCGTGCCACCTGTGGCATGCGTGCCGTAGGTTCGCCACCATGGGTCTAGAGAAAAGAAGGACTGGGGTGACATGATAGCATTATTCCAATATTTGAGGGGCTGCCACAAATAAGAGGGGTCAACTTATTTTCAGCTTGCCTTCAGAAGTTTTAGGTGCTTCATCACTGGAGGTTTTTAAGAAAAGACTGAACAACCACCTATCTGAAATGGTATAGGGCAGTGATGGCTAACCTTTTTGCCGTTGTGTGCCAGAAGTGGGGGGAGTACAGGGTGGTTGCACACCAGAGTGCCCACATCCATAATTCAATGCCTTCCTGAACCCCGCACATTCATGCATGACCCCCCCCCGTGCTCCCCCCACTTTTGGCACACGACAGCAAAAAGTGGGCCCAGTAGGCCTGTTTTTCGCCCTCCCCAGGCTCCCAAGGCTTTCTTGGAGCCTGGGGAGGATGAAAACAGCCTTCCCCACCCACCTATAGGCTGGAAACAACCCCTTTTCCTGATTTCCGGTGGGCCTTTAAGGCCCGAAAATCAGTTGGCCGGTGCGCGCATGCTTGCTGGAACTGTGCTAGAGCAATGCTCGTGTGCCCACAGATACAGCTCCACGTGCCACCTGTGGCACGCGTGCCATAGGTTTGCCATCATGGGTATAGGGTCTCCTGCTTGAGCAGGGGGGTGGACTACAAGACCTCCAAGGTCCCTTCCAGTTCTATTCTGATTGCAAACATAGGTCAGCATGATGATGTGTGAACACACTATGGCTTTATTTATTTATTGTGTCCTATTGTTCAAAGGCAGTAACCTTCTCCATCAGCAGCAAAGAGGAACTGGGTGAGAATAATTGACTGAGGAAGTTCGTTCTACAAATAACAGAATTTCAAGGCCTAGAATTAATGCATAATCCCTATAATCATTATCTTTCTTTGGAATGTCTAAAACAATAACTAAGGTGTACCCCGACACATTTGTACCAACACATGGTACAATATGCATCTAGAGGACATCAGATTGGAGGAGGCTGTCCTTTATTAATTTTGCTAATAAGTGAATTTTTTATTTAGCCAAGAAATAACTTGTTATTTCTTGGCTAAATAAAAAATCACTTATTAGCGGACTTCCGGTTGAGCCGCCGGCATCGCCAGACGCTTCTTTGCGAAGCGCCAGCCCCAGACTCTGTAGAACCGCAAGAACAGCGAAAATCGGCTGTCTTGCGGTTTGGAATCCTTCCCCCCAGGAAGAAGGGGGGAAGGAGAGCAGACGGGTGGGGTAGAGCTCCCTGAGAGCACCAGATTTATCTAATAATCTGGTGCTCGAAGATGAGAGCTCCCCGTGAAGCCTGTCAAAAGCTCCGGACCTGGGATGCCTCTGACTGGGAAGTTTTTCCCTGTCAGAACTAGATGCCGCGGCCACCCCATCAAACAACTTTAAACAAATACCTCTTGAATCAAGTTGGCAGAGCACAAGTTGCACGAAGGAAACAGCAAGTATTTTTTTTTCTCTTTTTCTAACTCCAGGGACTTACTTTCTTAAAAGATTTCTCCTAAGTGGAAAGTGAAAGCAAGATGGCGTTTGAGTTTCAACGGGGCGTGAAGAAGTGAAAGTTAAAAACAATTATTGATAAGCCCCTGCTTGAAACGTAAAACTCCTTTTTGAAAAGTGGATGGAATAAGAAAGGATGTAATAATAATAACTCAAGCAGCAATATAAATTAAAAAGTTTTTTTTTCTTTTTTCTTCTTGAAACTCCTTTTTTTCTTTTCTTTTCTTTTTCCCCATCCTTCTGGAGGGGAAGGAAGAAGGGGGGCAGGATGGCTGGGCTTTTCGAAAACAAAGAAAGGAAAGGAGGGTTATTTAACCCTCAATGGTCTGAATTTGAGGAAGCTTTGAGTTCAATTACCTCTGCTTTATTGAAAAGAATTGATACTATATTTCAAGCTTCTCAAGCTGGAAACAATGAAATACATGGAAATACTGAGTTGCAATCTAGCAGTGGGGGATTGAATCAAGAGCTGGGAAAGGAAAAAAAACAACAAAAGACCATAGCAGATTTTACAGAAGAGAGAAAGATGAAGGCTGAGCAGGAGCAAGAAACTCTGCAAGCTGATGAGCTGTTTCCAGAAGAAGCCACATTTCTGCAAAAAGTTTATAATATCCAATCCCCAAAACCGCAAATTTCTGCTGGAGTTAAAAAAGGCAGAGGGATTAAAGTTAAGAAGAAAGTTCGTAAAAAGGAAAAGAAGAAAGCCTGGAGAAATGGAAAATAACCCTGCTTGACGAGATGATGGTCCTTAAAAAGCATTGTTTAAATGTTTAAAGACTTTGAACTTTTGGGGGGAAGAAAAAAAAGTAGACAGCAATTTAATGCCAGTTAACCAAGTGATGAACGATGAGGAGGCAATCTATAGCTGTATTGGAATATTTTGAGAAGAATAAACAGATCACAGCAATGCTGGTGTGTTGGGCTGTGAAATATGCCCTGACTTGAAGGAATTGGAATATTTTATTAAGGACTGTGATAAATCTGGATTTAATTGTAAACGTAGAAGTTTCATTGAATATACTAAATCGGAGCTTTCTGTCTGATGGTAATAAATATAAGGCAAAAGGACTATGGATCTAGAGCAATTGCAGTTGATCTGGTGGTTTCCTTAATACGTCTGATGGATCTACTAATCTAGTTTTGACTGGATTTGATGGATATTATTACAAATATAATTATAAAGTCACTCGGGGGGGGGTTTATAAAGAAGCAATTTACTATTTAGGTGGGTAGACGCAAATGATGAAGATATTCTATATGCTGTTGGAAGATGTGAAGACAAGAAGATTAGCAACTGGTTTAATCTAGTATGAAGAATTAAAATGTTTGATATAGTTATTAAATGATGTTTTATCTGTATTGATAAATTTATAAGAGGTTTGATTGTTATATTCCTTTTTTGACTAAAAATTTTATTATTATTGTTTTAAGTGTTTTAATTATAAATGGACCTTGATGGTTCAAAAATGGAGGACGGAAGATTTTATATAGTATTCTATTTTAAATTTGGGTTTTTTTTTTTTGACTGAGGGTTTTTTATTTTTCTTTGTTGTTGGGTTTTCTTTTTCTGTTTTAAATGAAAGAAGTTACAAAATATCTTGTTAGATTGTATAGACTTAATAATTTGCTAAGTATTAATTAGTTATACTGAGTAATGATAGGTGTGATTACGTAATATTTAATTGTTTTATTAACTGCTGTAACTATAAATGGAGACATGGAGATTAATTCTGTCGAATTAGATGGAATGAGAAGAAAAGAAGACTTGCTTTCCTTTTATTTACTTGTTTAATGATTAGGATTATGATAAGTGTGAAATGGAGTTTAACTTAGAGAATTTGAGCTGTATTTTATCATGTACTTGTATTTGCTCTGGGAAGTCCGGGGGGTGGTTGGGGAGGGGGGAGAAAATGTATGTAAAAATTTTATTAAAAAACTTTTTCAATAAAAAAAAAAAAGAAAAAAAAATCACTTATTAGCAAAATTGGTTCAGTGCATGTGACTTACTTATGCAAACTATGGAATAAAATTTATTCAATACATGATTACTAAGAAGAAAATCAACTTGCCCCTTAGCAAGTATCAGTTATTTTTATTGAAAAGTACTCAAAACCTCTATACCCACCAATCTACTTGATGAGGAAATAACAGCTTTGTTTTGAGGAAAAGTTAAATGCCACTCTTTCCTTTCTCTTCTCTTCTGCCCAACCTGGAATTAATTTAGTGGGTTCATTTTCCTAATAGCAATAGCACTTAGACTTATACACTGCTTCATAGTGCTTTATAGCCCTCTCTAACCAGTTTACAGAGACAGCATATTTCCCCCAACAATCTGGGTCCTCATTTTACCGACCTTGGAAGGATGGAAGGCTGACTCAACCTTGAGCCACTCAGAATCAAATTACTGCATTCTAACCACTGCCCCACCACGGCTAATGCAGCGCATCCTTGCACTATATTCATGCACAAACTTCGATGGGGAAGCACTCCAGCCGCACTTACTATAAGTCATCAGTTAGAATACCCTCACTGACAGATCACTAGTTTAGGTTTTATTGATTCAAAAAAGTCTTCCCTCAGAAATATCATATGACGGCCGTGGTCAGGGGAGCTTTTTATCAGGTTCGCCTGATACGCCAGTTGCGTCCCTTTCTGGACCGGGATGCCCTGCGCACGGTCACTCATGCCCTCGTCACGTCACGTCTGGACTACTGTAACGCTCTCTACATGGGGCTCCCCTTGAAAAGCGCTCGGAGGCTCCAACTGGTCCAGAATGCAGCCGTGCGGGTGATTATGGGGGCGACTCGGCGCACCCACGTAACACCTCTCCTGCGCGAGCTGCACTGGCTCCCGGTGGTCTTCCGGGTGCGTTTCAAGGTGTTGGTTACCACCTTTAAAGTGCTCCATGGCTTAGGACCGGGGTATATACGAGACCACCTTCTGCCACCGATAGCCTCCCACCGGCCAATACGCTCCCACAGAGAGGGGCTCCTCAGGGTGCCGTCGGCCAAACAATGCCGACTGGCGACACCCAGGGAGAGAGCCTTCTCTGTGGGGGCACCAGCCCTCTGGAATGAGCTGCCCCTAGAAGTTCGTACGATCCCCGACCTGCGTACCTTCCGCCGCGCCCTGAAGACCCTTCTGTTTCAACAAGCCAGGCTGGCCTAATACGAATTTTATAATGGGTGTATGTTAGTTTTTAATCTGTGGGCCAAATTTTTTATATATTCGATTTTAAATTGTTTTTAAATTTTGTAAATTTATATGTGTTTTAATATGGCTGTACACCACCCTGAGTCCTTCGGGAGAAGGGCGGTGTAGAAGTCCAATAAACATAAACATAAACATAAACTAATTTGGATCTACCCCAGTGGCAGGATCCAGTCTGGGTTGGTCACTGGGACCAGAGGTTTAATTTTCCTAGCTTTTGGATTCGTGTTGGAACCCATGCTCTGAGTCCGAGCTTTCAGACTCGTGCTGGAGCCCAGAGGATGGGCTCCAGCACAAGTCTGAAAGCTTGGAAGACTAAACCTCTGGTCCCGGTGACCAACCCAGATTGGACCCTGCAACTTTACCCTGGAACACACACATTTGCCTTCATTCCTAACCCAGTGGATTTCCCCTATTATAAAACATAAAATAACAGGGTTGGAAGGGACCTTAAAGGTCTTCTAGTCCAGGCCTGTCAAACTGGCGCGTGCAAGCCACACCCACCCCGGCTTCGCAAAGGCAAAAAACATCACGATATTTCATGATCCGGCCTGTGACACAATCGAGTTTGACACCCCTGTTCTAGTCCAATCCCTGCTCAACCACATGACCTTATACTGTACCATTCCAGAAAATTGTTTGTCCAATCTCTTCTTCAAAAACGTCTGTGATGGAGCACCCACAACTTCTGGAGGCAAGCTATTCCACTGATTGTTCTCAGTTCTAGGTTGCATCTCTCTTTAATGATCTTCCACTTGTTCTTGTCCTGCTCTCAGGTGCTTTGGTGAATAGGTTGACCCCCTCTTCTCTGTGACAGCCCCTCAAGTACTGCAAGACTGCTATGATGTCACCCCTAGTCCTTCTCTTTGTTAGACTAACAGATTAACAGATTAACAGAGTTGGAAGGGACCTTGTAGGTCATCTAGTCCAACCCCACACCAAAGCAGCAGACCCTACACCATTTTTGACAGATGGCAGTCCAGTCTCTTCTTGAAAGCCTCCAGTGATGAAGTTCCCACAACTTCTGAATGCAAGCTGTTCCATTGGTTGATTGTTCTCACTGTCAGAAAATTTATCCTTATTTCTAGGTTGAATCTCTCCTTGATCAGTTTCCATCCATTATTCCTTGTCTGGCCTTCGGGTGCTTTGGAAAACAGGTTGACCCCCTCAAATATTGGAACACTGCTATCATGTCTCCCCTGATCCTTCTCTTCACTAGACTAGCCATGCCCAGTTCCTGTAACCGTTCTTCCTATGTTTTTTGCCTCCAGTCCCCTAATCATCTTTGTTGCTCTTCTCTGTCTCAAAAGGTCCGAGCTCCGGACCTAATCCAGTAGTAACAACTCCAGTCGTGTGGGTGGGTGATAACTGGGTTTATTAAGATGGACTCAGGCACACAGATGAGGTCCATAAAGCACTGGTCATGAAACACATGCAATCCGGAATTAAAGTCAGCGCTGGGAGCATCCTCCTCCCAGAAGTTGGCTGTGGCTCTGATCGACTCCCCGAAGCTTCACAGCTGTTCGACACCTTCGCCCCCGCCCCCCCAGCTGATTGTCAGGCGTTCCGGTTGCTTCGTGCTGGCCGCCTCCCAGCCACACAGCTGATTGGCGCTCCAACAGAGGTTCTCCGGCACGCGGCTGCAGCCGGCGTCATCACCCCCCCCACCCCCGGGGCGTCCCTCCCCCCCCCCCCCCCCAGTAAGGCAAACCCTGAGGTTTGACACTGCACTCTTTCTCAACATCCCAACATCTT
Source organism: Ptyas mucosa (assembly GCA_012654045.1). NCBI lineage: Eukaryota > Metazoa > Chordata > Lepidosauria > Squamata > Colubridae > Ptyas > Ptyas mucosa. The sequence goes on from WNWU01012251.1 coordinate 41,923, forward strand.
TTTTATAGCGTGGTGACCAAAACTGGATGCGGTATTCTAGGTGTGGTCTTACTAAGGCTTTACAGAGTGGTATTAGTACCTCACTTGATCTTGATTGAATCCCTCTGTTAATGCAATTTAGGACTGCATTGGCTTTTTTGGCTGCTGCCGCACACTGTTGGCTCATATTTAATTGGTTATCCACTAAGACTCCAAGATCCCTCTCACAGTTACTGCTATTAAACCTGGTTTTACCCAGTCTATATGTGTACTAGACATGCCCACTTCCCTCAACAGTTCATTATACCGTTTAGCCTCCAGACCCGTTATCTTTGTTGCTCTTCTCTGCACTCTTTCTAGAGACTCAACGTATTTTTTGAATCATGATGACCAGAACTGGAGAAGTAGTCCAAGTGTGGCCTCACTAGTGCAGTATACTATCACTTCATGTGATCGTGATACTATCCCTCCCTTCCTAAACTCTTATGCTTGTTGAAGTCAGCTCTTTTAAAGACTACTAAGACATTAGTTTGACTTTGTTCAATTACTTGTGCTTGCTTTATGTTGAATTCCAGTATGACATGGTCATTCTCCCCCAAAGTTTCCACAACTTCAACCCCTTCCAGAATTTCATCCCTATTAGTAAGAATTAAGTCCAGTATAGATGACCCACTAGTTCCCTCCTCTAACTTTTGGATGACAAAATTGTCAGCTAGGCTCCTCAGGAAATTCTTTGATCTCCCACTTCTGTAGAATTTGTCTCCCAGTTGATGTCAGGGTCAAGTCCCCCATTATTACTGTGGTGTATTTCCTGTACACCTTAGCTAACAGTTTAAGAAAAAGTTCATCTATTTCTTCTACTTTGTTGGGTGGCCTGTAGTATACACCTACGGCAATGTCATTCTTTTTTTCCCTTTTATATTAACCCATATGCATTCAAGGAGGCTTTCATCCTTGGTTTTGTGCATTTCTATACAGCTCTAGTGATTTCTTAAATATAATACAACTCACCTACTTTTTTGTTAGATCTGTTTCTTTTGAATAGTTTACACCCTTCTAGCAGTACATTCTAGTCATGGGTTACATCCCACCAAGTTTCGCTAATGGCAACAATAGTGTCAACCAGAGGTGGGTTTCAGCAGGTTCTGACCAGTTCTGGAGAACCGGTAGCGAAAATTTTGAGTAGTTCGGAGAACCGGTAGTAAAAATTCTGACTGGCCCCGCCCCCATCTATTATCTGCCTCCCAAGTCCCAGCTGATCGGGAGGGAATGGAGATTTTACAGTATCCTTCCCCTGCCACACCCACCAAGCCATGCCCACCAAGCCATGCCCACAGAACCGGTAGTAAAAAAATTTGAAACCCACCACTGCTGTCAACCCTGAAGTTGGCCGAACTGTGGCCATTTTCTTTTTTTTTTATTAAAGAATTTTTTATTTTTAAACATAACAAAACATAAAACCACCATCATCCATTACAATCACAGAAAGTGTGTCGATCGGTTAAAAATCTTTTGTGCTTAATCCCATATCCACAATTTACAAATTATTTAATTTCTCTTATTTGACAATTTTATATATCCCTTTATGTTATTATTCTCATTTAACAATTATTTAACAAAAGTTTGACTCCCATGAAAAAAAAATACCTCTTATATTTTATCATTACATTAATTTTATATTTTATACTTCATTTCCATGCCTTATTATCTAGCCATTGGTAAAACAAATCCCTTATTTATTTATTTATTTAGTTTTTATTTATTTTTCTAATTTTTATACCGCCCTTCTCAGGGTGGTGCACAGCCAACAATAAAACACACACACACATAAAATTTAAAAGCAATATAAAAAGCATATTAAATAATTTGGCCCCGACATCATTAAAAAAACAAAAACAACCATTTAAAATTCATGTGTCAGCGTTCTAAATCATTCTTGCTCCATCGCTGACATGAAAGGAAAAAAAAGTTTAGAAGTGGCAGTTTGAATTTTAGCAGTTTGGCTTTTTACCCAGATTCTTCTCCACCTGGCAGATAACGTCACCTAGGTGATGGAGGGAGGGGGGACATTCCTGTGATTTGAAGCAGCCGGGATGAATGACTGATTTGGAAGATGGCCAATGAGACACTGGGGTTTGAGGAACGGAAAGGGAGGGGTTTGGGATCAAAGAGTCAGTTTTGGCTGCAAATGAGTTCAGGATAGATCGTTATTCTTCAATAAATGAAAGATTTCATTAAAGACTTTGTGTTTGAGAATGAAATTTATTTGAGATAACGTCGGAATCTGACATCATGTTTAGGCCAGCCCAGCTTGTTGGAACAATAACGTCTTGAGGGCACGGCGAAAGGTGCGTAGGTCAGGGATCATCCGTATCTCCGGGGGCAATTCATTCCAGAGGGCAGATGCCCCCACAGACAAGGCTCTCCCCCTGGGGGTCACCAGTCGACATTGTTTGACCGACGGCACCCTGAGGAGTCCCTCTCTGTGGGAGCGTATTGGCCAGTGGGAGGCTATCGGTAGCAGAAGGCGATCTCGTAAGTACCCAGGGTGTACTTATCAAATAATATAATATAATATCAAATAATATTGTTTGTCTTCCTGTTCTCTAATTTCAAATGTCAATTTACTCATTTCAGCACATTCCATAATTTTCTTAATGACTTCATCTTCAGTAGGTATTTTCTCTTTTTTCCAATTTTTAGCAAATACTATTCTAGCCGCTGTTAAAACATTCACAATTAAATATCTCAGTTCTCTATTATACATTTCTGGTAGAATCCCTAATAAAAATATCTCAGGTTTAAAGTCAATGTGTTTCTTTGTCATTTTTTCCAACCATGTGTGGATTTTAGTCCAATATCTTTTAGCTTCTGCACATGTCCACCACATATGGTAATATGATTCCGGAGTCTGATGACATTTCCAACATTTCTCCAATTTGTTCTTGAACATTCTGGCTATTCTCGCCGGGGGTAGATGCCACCTGTAAAACATCTTATACAAATTTTCCTTATATGCTGTAGACATTGTCATTTTATAGTTTTGCAACCACAATTTTTGCCATTTCTCTAAATCTATCCCATGGCCAAAATTTTCCCCCCATGCTATCATTGTTTCTTTAACTTGTTCTTCCAATTTTACCTCTAATAGATAACCATACAATTTTTTAATTACGTAGTCATCAGGACCCATTAAAATTTTATCTAAATTGGTCAAAACTTTATAAAAACCTTCTTGTTTAAAATCTTCTTCATATCTAGAACGTATTTGCAAATAAGAAAACCAATCCATCTTAAAACCTTGTTCTTCCACTTCTTGCTTCGATTTAAGTTCACCCTTTTCATCCATTAATTCACTATATCAAACAATTTGTTCCCTTCTAAATATTACTGAATATGAAAATGCTTCAATCGTTGATACCCAGACTGGAATTTTCAAATAGTATTGTTTTTTAATCTTCTCCCAATTTGATAACAAAGCCTTACGTATATGATGCCTTCTAAAATACCCCTGTATTTTTGTTCCTTTATACCATAAAAAAGCATGCCACCCCATCAACAAATCATGACCTTCTAAATTCAATCATCTAGTGTTTCTTAATGTTATCCATTCTTTAATCCACATCAAACTTGTTGCTTGATAATAAAGCTCCATGGCTTAGGGCCGGGGTACCTGCGAGACCGCCTTCTGCCGCCAATAGCCTCCCACCGGCCGGTTCGCTCGCACAGAGAGGGCCTCCTCAGGGTGCCGTCGGCCAGACAATGTTGGCTGGCGACCCCCAGGGGGAGAGCCTTCTCTGTGGCAGCGCCTGCCCTCTGGAACGACCTACCCCCTGAGATATGCACGATATCAGACCTCCGGACTTTTCATCGGGCCCTGAAAACGCACTTATTCCATCTAGCAGGGCTGGCTTGATCCCGACCTCCCAGTTTTAATTGAATTCGGTTTTAATTGGGTTGTTTTAAATTGCCGGGCCGAAATCGTTTAATGTTTTTTAAATTGTTTTTAAATTTTATATGTTATGTTTTTATCCTGGCTGTGCACCGCCCTGAGTCCCGCAGGAGAAGGGCGGTATAAAAATTTAAATAAATAAATAAATAAAGTTCCCAATTGGGTAACCCAAAACCCCCTCTCATTCTAGCATCTTCTAACAACTTTAATTTTATCCTTGCCTTCTTTCCCTGCCAAATGTATTTTAACACTATTTTATTCAATTCTTCAAAAAAGTCTTTCCCCAATCTAATTGGAATTGTCTGGAACAAGTATAAAATTCTAGGCAAAATATTCATCTTAATAGTTGATATCCTTCCAATCAAAGAAAGGTGTAAATTTTCCCATTTCGCCAAATCTGTCCCTATCTGTTGTTTAAGTTTATTATAATTATTTTCTTTAAGCGTGCTACATCTTGCTGTCAAGTATATCCCCAAATATTTGATTTTATTTGTGACCTGCATCTTTGATATATCCGCCAATTCTTCTTTTTGCTTTACCAACTTATTTTTAGTCAGAATCTTCGTTTTGTCTTTGTTGATTTTCAAGCCAGCTACTTTCTCAAACTCTCCTATTTTATCTATCAGTGTAGTTATCAATGTTAATGGTTCTTCAAGAATAAAGACCAGGTCATCTGCGAATGCTTGCAATTTGTATTCTTCTTTTCAAATTTTCATTCCTTTTATATCTTTTTCTTCTCTAATACTTCTATTTAGCACTTCTAATGTTAATATGAACAACAGAGGGGACAGTGGACAGCCTTGTCTGGTACCTTTTTTTATCTCAATAGAATCTGTCAATTCTCCATTTATCATTACTTTTGCCGTTTGTTTATGATATATAGCTTTTATTGCTTGAATGAATTTCCTGCCAAATCCCATCTGTTCCATTTGAAGCAGCATAAATCGCCAATTTACATTGTCCAAAGCTTTCTGTGCATCTAAAAATATCAAAGCCATCTGCTTTTCAGGATGTGCTTCATAGTATTCCAAAGTGTCCAGAATTATTCTCATATTATCTCTAATTTGTCTTTTTGGCAGAAACCCATTTTGATCTGAATGTATAAAATTATTTAAGTATCTTTTGAGTCTTTCTGCCAATATTGTAGCAAAGATTTTATAATCTGAATTTAGCAGGAATATAGGTCTATAGTTTTTGATTTGTTGTGGGTCTCTATCCTCCTTAGGGATCAATGTAATATATGCCTCAGACCATGACTTGGGTATTTCCTTCTTTGTCATCACTTCATTCATAACTTCTAAAAGTGGGAGACTCAAAGATTCCTGCAATGTCCTATAACCGTGATGGCGAACCCATGGCACGCATGCCACAGGTGGCACATGGAGCCATATTGGTGGGCACACGAGTGTTGCCCTAGCTCAGCTGCAGTGTGCATGCCCGTGCCGGCCAGCTGATTTTCGAGCCTTCTGGGCCCACCGGAAGTCGGCAAACGGGCTGTTTCTGGCCTCCGGAGGGCCTCCGAGGGGGTTGGGGAAGGCCGTTTTTGTCAGGGAGTTGAATTGATCCCATCCTGGCTCTGGGATAATCACACCCCGGTTTAGAGGTTCGGACCGTGGCTTCTCCTCGAAAGTATACTTTGAGAAAATAAAACCCGAAGAAGTATTTCTAAGAAAACTCATTTTTATTGTAAAAGTAAAAATATAAAATTCTTGCTATCTAATTAGCTACATCTTGGCAGCGTTCCTGCTGGACCTCTTGGCAGGGAGAACAAAGAAAGATGAAGAAAGACTAGAAAAGGAATGCGCGCTTGCGCAGTTAATACTGAGAGATAAGAAACTTGGCAAAACTACAGTAAGTCTATTAGTCCAAAAATGAGAGCTCAGCTGGGAAATACAAGAACGCAGTGACAATCCCCTTCTTTGCTAGTTGAGTGAACATCAGGTACATCATCAAATAAGGCACATCTTCTTACGCAGATACTCGTGTTGAGCTGCTGGGAGTGGTTTGTTGAGGATGTCTGCAATCTGATCATGTGTAGATACATATTGCATTTTAACAAAACATTTTTTTACCAATTGTTTTATGTTTTGATAACGGATGTCAATGTGTCTGGACCTAGAACCTGTGAAATGTGATTCAGAAATATAAACCACCGATTCATTGTCTTCCATTACGGTGATTGGTCGGATCGGACGTGTCCAGATATCTGTGACCAAAGCATCAAACCAAGTTAGAGAATTACATGCATCTGAAACACAAGCATATTCAGCTTCAGTAGATGAACAAGAAACAAAATTCTGTTTACGCACTTGCCAATAAACAGGACATCCATTTAAGAACATCATATAACCTGAAGTACTTTTGCGTGATTTCTTATCACTCGCCCAATCAGAATCTGCATAACAACATAACTCTGCATAATCAGTATGTGTTGGTTCTAACAATAACTTCATGTGTTTTGTGTGCCTTAGGTATCTCAATAATTTCTTAACGCATGTCCAATGAAACTGTCTTGCCTTACCTACGTGTCGTGATAAGAGATTAACACTAAGTGTAATGTCGGGTCTGGTCCAACTACTAATGTACAACAGTGACCCAATGACTGAACGATAAAGTGTTTGATCCTCAAACTCAGGACTCGGTTCTTGTGTCAAGTTGTGAAAATCTGTTTGCATGGGTGTCTTTGTTGTGTTAGCATCCTTCATGTTGCAATGATGCAAAATTTGTTCAATTTTATCTTCTTGTGAAAGACTAAACCCCTTCTGTGTTTTGTCAATCTGAACACCTAAATAAGTGCTAATATGACCTAAAGATTTCAATGTGAAGTATCTCTGCAAAGCTTTGGCAAAACTTTCACTCATCTGCTTATTTGGACCAATATAAACAATGTCATCAACATAAACAAGAACTATCTCATATGCATTGTTAGATCTTTTTGTGAACACGCACTCATCAGTTTCGGACTTAATAAAGCCCATTGAATTTAGTTTGTCAGTAAGACATAAGTACCACATTAAACCAGACTGTTTCAGACCATAAAGACTTTTTTGTAGAAACCAGGTATCCCCTTCTTGCTGTCGGAACCCTGGAGGACCTCTCACGTAGATTTCTTCATCTAGGTCAGCATGTAGATAAGCCGTGTTCACATAGAACTGGAAAACTTCTAAACCAAGGATAGTTGCAGTTGCTAAAGCAATTTTTACACTCTCAGTTCTGACTGTCGGTGAGTAGGTATTTGTGTAGTCCTCAGGATAACGTTGAGCGAAACCCTGAGCTACAAGTCTGGCCTTGTACAATGATTCACCGTTTGGCTTCTTTTTGATTCTGTAGACCCATCGAGTGCCAATGATTCTTTTGTTTGCTGGAGGTTTTGCAGGTGTAAATACCTTAAGTTTCTTTAGACTGTCCATTTCAACCTGCATTGCATCATACCACTTCTCTTGCTCTGAATCAGGAAGATACTTGATTTGTGTGAACGTATCAGGTGGAAGTATAACATTGCAAATCAAAGGCAAGGGTGCTTTTTTCAGTTGCCACGAAAATCGTTGTGGAGGGATTCCTTTTGTGGCCCTCTTGGAACGTCTCGGAACAACAGTCCATTCTTCTTCTGCTTCGTCCTCGTCCTCACATTCGTCGCTAGCATCCGCATCCGCGGCTCGCGAAGACGGAACATCGGGTGGAGAAGAACTGGTGGATGGAACATTTGCCTGTGAATCTTGGTCATCAGGCTGCGTGGCATCAACAACATCATCTCTAGGAAAGTAAACTCCAGGATCATTGGAATGAATCCTGGACCAGTCAACATCTTCCTCAAAATTAGCAGATTGGGAAATCACAATTACATGTTTAGAGTCAATAAATTTGCTCCATTTTGAGTTATCATCAATACCCATAAATCTCAGTCTCTTTGCTACTGGACCTCCTTTTCTTCTTTGAGCTAAGGGAATGTTCACCATAGCGTATGAACCAAAAATATGGAGGTTTTTGAGATCTGGCTTGTACCCATACATCATGAAGAAAGGAGTCTGATTTATTACACTGCTCCAAGTACGGTTGACAATGTAATTTGCATATTTGATAGCTTCACCCCAGTATGGCATACTAAGGCTGGCGTCTTCTAGGAGACAACGCATCATGGTTTACAGGACCTCTTGTCGTCGTTCTACGACCCCATTATGAGCCGGCGTGTAAGGAGCTGAAGTCTGGTGAAGAATTCCATTCTTACGCATCCAGTCCTGGAAACGCTGAGACATGAATTCAGCACCACGATCACTCTGGATTCTGGCGATGCGAACTTGGTGTTGGGTAGAAACAAGGGCTGCAAAGTCTTTAAAGATCTGAAAAGTCTCAGATTTTTCTTTCATAGGATATACATATCCATATCTAGAATAATTATCAACAATTGTTAGAAAATATTTTCTTCCACCAAGTGTTGGCGGAAATGGACCAACTATGTCAGTGTGTACCAAATCAAAAATGCGTGTTGACAGGCGTGTAGCATGTTAGGGAATGGCTGCTGCTTTGGATTTGGCCTTCTTGCAGACAGCACAATCCCAAAACACCTTACACCCCTTTAGATCCAAACCTTTTGCGAATTCCGGCATTTTCCTAAGAACACGGAAACTGGCATGCCCCAATCTTCTATGCCACTTGTGGATACACCTGGAATGCAAAGGTTTACCAGTTAGTGAATTTTCAACATTAGCAGTTTTATGAGGAACCTCAGGCTTGCTCTGAGCAAACTGTTTCCTAATTTTCTTTTTGTTGGCTTTAGGAGCCTTTAGAGTAGCAACAGGATCTCTCTCTGGAATATCTCTCTCTGGGCCTGCGCTCTCCTTCTTTGGAGTTTGTATACTTGCCTGTGCTTGCGATTTAGGCTTTGGCTTTAAGTAATAAACACCACCAATCAACATGGTTTCAGCAACAATATCTCCATTTTTAACTATGTAACTTGCTTTCTCAAGGTGGTGAACCTGGAACTTTAAAACTCTAGACAAGTGGGCCTAACTAAGCAAACTGCTATTTGCTGTTGGTATGTAATAAACATCAGGGATGAATGTATCGAGCTCTTCAACATAAACAGTTCCTTTTCCTTTGACCTGACAAGGATGATTGGAAAAAGAATAAAGTTCACGTAGTTCAGGTTCAGGCTCGTGCATCTCTGTGAAAAGTTCCTTTCTGTAGGTAACATGCAATGCTGCACCACTGTCCAAAGTCCACAAAAGCCGTCTATCGTACTCTGGATGAGGTTGTGGATCGTTGGTTAAAGCCAATGTAGCAAGTGGAGCTTGTGGATCACGCCTTGGACCACGACGACCTTGTCTTCCGCCTCTGCCTCTGCCTCTGGAGTCAGTTCCTCTGGGCTGGTATGAGACGGGAGCTGGAGCTCATTGGGGACAATCCCGGGTGGCATGTCCCACACAATTGCAGATGTTGCATCTTGGCATCCTTGGAACGTAGGCCCTTCCTCGGAAGGGACGCCTCGCTGGAGCCCTTGATGCGGGTGGTCCTCTCAAATGTGGCGTGGCTAACATGAATGCTTCTTCTTCAATTAAAAGTCTACATATATTGTCCACTGTGCATTGAGCAATAGGGACTTGGTTAATTTTTGTAACAGCATCTTTCCATTCATAGTTCAATGAGTTAATGATAATGCTGATCATTTGAATATCATCAATATTATTACCTCTTTCTCTCAATTCTGTTCTGATTCCTTTCAGTTTGGTCAAATGTCCTCCAATTTGATCACCAGGTTTCAATCTCGAACCGTGGAGCTCAGACATGAGCAAACACGAAGATTTAATTGAAATGGGCCTGTAGCAATTTTCCAATTGAGCCCAAATTTGTTGGGCTGTTGTATTAGGTGGAAAAGTGACCTGCAGTTCAGTATCCATGGACATCAATAATGTTGTGCGAGCTCTAATCTCTAAGTCTCTTATTGCAAAAGTCCATGGTTGAGCAGGAGGATTAAAAATCATGCAGTGAGTGCCTTCTCTGAGAAGCAATAGTGTAATCTCACTGACCCAGGCTTTATAATTATGCCTTGACATTTTTAATTTTGACTCACCAGTTAGTGGGGCAACAGAAAATGCCTGGTGAGGAACATGCATTTGGTATGCTGGCTGTGCCATTGGAGGTGGACCAGCAGCTGGTCTTGGTTGTGCCATGGCTGGAGGCACATATGCAGGCATTTGTGGCTGTTGCATTGGAATCTGCTGCATTCCAGCTGCCATTTGTGCTTGAGTTTGCCTTTGCTGCATTAAGCGTTCTTGTGTTCCATCTATAGAGACACCAACACCACCAGGGGGTGTAGAAGATCGGGTCTGTGGAAACACTTGTGGCATTTCAGCCTGAATATTTGAATGAGCCAAGGACATGTTTGCTAACGTCTGCTGCAACAGTTCAAAACGTTCATGTAAACTGTGTTGCCTTTCAGCTTCCTCTTGTAAATTACTTTCGCCAGCAGATGGTGCTGCACCTATAGTTTCGGGCAGCTCTGTTTGCGTGGTACTTTTAATTTGATCAAGGAGGATTTCATGTGACATGTGCACTGCTCTCTGTTTTAATTTGCCTGTCACAGAATCCACCAGGGTGTGTGTCTTTGGCTCTGAAGAAGAAGCCAAAATGGCGCTTTTAGAGATTTTTAAGTCACGAGGCTCTCCCTTATCTTGCTCAAGCATAAGCAAATCCATCTTAGCCTGGGATAGCTCATTTTCATAATATTTTATATGCTCACGATAGAATTTGGTAGCTTTCTCACGCTGAGTAAGCTCGGGGCTTTGAGGAGAATAATAAATTATTTCTCTCTGTGTGGGAGGAAAAATGCTCTGTGGTTTGTGAATGCTTTGGCCTTGCACCGAGCATTTCAAAATCTGAGGGCTGTGGGAGGACAGATTGGGAACACGCATATTGAGAAGAAAAAGCAACTGACCTCAGTCGTAGTTCATTATCTTCAAAAGCGGCTGTTCTGTTATCTCTCCCTTGATGCCTTTCCGAAAGCATTTCTGTTTCCTCACCTGTGGTCCCTTCCAGTTCCAGGCGTGTAGCTGTAGCAAGTGGGTGGAAGTTTGAGAATCTTCTTTCTGCCTCCTTTTCTTTGGAAAGATCAATCACATCACTTATGAGGAATGATCTTTGTTTCATTTTGCCTTTTTTCTTCTTCGGCATGTTAGTAGATAACTAATTAGCGTTCCGCAGTCGCAAATTAATCATTCTAGCTAACTAGCCTAGAGGTCTTATCAGAAGTAACAAACAAGGAAAAAAGCCATAACTTTGAACCGTCCGACTGCTACCAGGTGTCAGGGAGTTGAATTGATCCCATCCTGGCTCTGGGATAATCACACCCCGGTTTAGAGGTTCGGACCGTGGCTTCTCCTCGAAAGTATACTTTGAGAAAATAAAACCCGAAGAAGTATTTCTAAGAAAACTCATTTTTATTGTAAAAGTAAAAATATAAAATTCTTGCTATCTAATTAGCTACATCTTGGCAGCGTTCCTGCCGGACCTCTTGGCAGGGAGAACAAAGAAAGATGAAGAAAGACTAGGAAAGGAATGCGCGCTTGCGCAGTTAATACTGAGAGATAAGAAACTTGGCAAAACTACAGTAAGTCTATTAGTCCAAAAATGAGAGCTCAACTGGGAAATACAAGAACGCAGTGACAGTTTTCACCTTCCACAGGCTCCAAGAAAGCCTCTGGAGCCTGGGAAGGGCGAAAAACGGGCCTACAGAGCACACCGTGCCATTGCCTGCCAAAAGCGAGGGGAGCACGGTGGGGCGGGGCGCGTTGAATTATGGATGTGGGTACGTGCGTGTGTGACCCCCCGCTCCCCCTGCTTTTGGCACGTGACGGCAAAAAGGTTAGCCATCACTGTCCTATAATATTCTGCTGGCAAACCATCTGGCCCTGGTGCCTTCCCATTCTTTTGTTTCTTAATTGCTTCAGTTAATTCCATCATTGTTATATTTCCCTCTAGCATCTCCTCAATATCTTTGGGAATCCGAGATAAATTTGCATTTTGAAGATATCGTATCACATTTTCCTCCTCTATCTTTTCTTTCTCATACAATTATCTATAGTAATCCTGTATAATTTTTTTCTTCTCCTTATTTCCAAATTTACTTTGTCCTTGATCATCGATTAGTTGTATTATTTTTCTTGATTCTCTCTCTTTTTTCAATTTATATGCTAACCATCTTCCTGGTTTATTAGCATTCTCAAAGTAGTTTTGTTTAGTACTTCTAATTTTTGGGGCTAATGCTTCTTTCTCCAGTAAATCCATTTTATGCTTTATTGTATCCATTTTCACTTTGACATCTTTTTTGTGTGGACATTTCTGAAGCTCTTTTTCAAATCTCTTATAATCATCTTCCAATATTTTATATGTTTGTCTTTTCTTAACATTTCTCTTCCTTGTATAGTCCATTATCAAGCCTCTGGCATAGGCCTTCATCGTGTCCCAAAGATTTTGCATCGATGTATCTTCTTTCCTGTTTTCCTTAACAAAGAAAGCCAATTCTCTCTCCATTTTCTGTACAAAGTCCTTTTCTTTTAATATTGTATTATTTAAAGTCCATCTAAGTCATCTCCTTTGTCCTTTCCATTTCACTGGCATTGGATTATGATCTGCCCAGGTACTTGCTTCTATCTCAATTTGTTCTATATTCAAAGTCAATTCCATTGTTGTCCATATCATATCTAATCTAGACCAAGATGAATGTCTGTCAGAATAAAAAGTATATTGTCTGTTTTTTCCATTTCTATCTCTCCATGCATCTTTTAAATTTATTTCCTCAGTCATCTTAAAAAAAGATTTCTGTAGTATCTTTCTACTATGTCTTGTTGTTTTATGTGTTTTATAGTCCAAATTTCCATCCACTATTCCATTAAAATCTCCCATCATACATATATTATCATATTTCAGTTCGATTATTTTCATGTGCAATTTTCTATAGAAGTCACTTTGATTATTATTTGGGACGTATATTGCTACTAAAAGAATTTTCATATTGTTATCTATTATCTCCACCATCAGGATTCTTCCTTCGTCGTCTGCATATATTTGCTGCGCTGGTATTGCATTTCTAATATATAAGACAATTCCTCTTTTTTTACATTGTGGCAATGATGTAAACATTTTCCCTAATTTTGAATGTACCAATAACTGTTCGTGTTGCTTTTTAATATGTACTTCTTGAAGGCAAATTATATCAAATTTTAATTTCTCTAATTTGTGAAATACCTTTCTTCTTTTAACAACTGAATTAAGTCCATTTATGTTTATTGAAATCAATTTTCTCTCTTCCATATTCATACTTTATATGCAGGCTTTACTGCTCTAGTTGATCTTAATTCACGCTGTTCTTTGTGCTCCACAATCCCCCCTACTGCACCTTCAGCTTTTTCAATCATTGCTAGTTCCTCTTCTTGAAAATCTGCTGGTACTACTGTCGTTTGGAAGTCCATTCCCATTCCCTTCTCTTTAAAGGATTCTGCATAAAATGCTTTTGCTTTATCTAGTGTATCGATTCTGTATCTTTGGAGTTGCCACGTTAACACTAATCCTTCTGGTATCAGCCATCTGTAGTTCACACCTTTTTGAAGTAATATTTTAGTCAAAAATTGGTATTCTCTTCTCATCTCCCTCACTTTTCTTGGTATTTGCTTCAGGACCACAATTTCTTTCTCCTTATACTTCAGTGCTTTTTCTCTGGCAATCTGCAGTATTTGTGCTTTAATTGATTTCTTAGTAAACCTTATATGCACTTCTCGTGGTAGCTTATTGCGCATTGCATACCTAGTATAAACGCGATATATCTCATCCACACCATCCATCATCTTCTCTTTGGTAATTTCTAGTGCTTCTGCCAAAAGTCCTATCATTATTTCTGCCAGATTCTCTCCTTTCTCTTCTTCTACATTTTGAAATCTGAGATAAAATTCTGATCTGTCCATCTCCCATCCAATTAATCCACTCCTGTCACGTTCAACTTCTCCCAATCTATTGTCTATATCTTTAATTTTTTCCTCCTTCTGCTCCTCATTTTTCTCAATATTTTGCAGTCTCTCTTCATATTTCAACATCATTTGTTGTATACTCACCACTTTTTCATCTGTCTTTAATGTTGCTGTTCAATCTTCTGGACTACTTGAAGAATCATCCGTACTGTTTTATCTTTCTCTCTTTCTTTTTCTTTCTCCTTCTCCTGCTGAAGCATCGTCTGAATAGATCGCTGTCCTCCAGATGGCGACGAGGAGGGCGTAGTTGAGGAGGATCCAACTGCCATTACCTTTCTACTCATTCTGTCAGGTAAGAAAGAAAAAGAAAAAGAAAAAGCCAAGAAAAAGGAGAATATAAAAAAAAGAGGGAAAAGGGAAAAATAAACAATTCTTCAGGTTCTTCAATACCCTAATCCACTTCAAAAAAGATTTAAATTAATCCCAATGTCAGTAAAAATAAGCTAGAGGAAAGCCAAGCTAAAAGAAAAAAAGAAAAGAAAAGCCAAATAACCAACCAAAGAGAAAAATCAAAATCAAAAATCAATCTTCAGGCACTTGTACACCTTAATCCAACTCGGTTATATATGAACAAAGAAAAAAAATCCATTAAAGATATTTAAGCAGGGGAAGAGTACAGAGAGTTATCACTTAGCAGGAACAAGAAAAATAATAGAGAAAGATTTCAATTTCTTCTGCAGTACTTCTGCCCAAACATTAACAAGTCTCTCTCATTCTGTCTCAGACTCCTACTTCTGATAGTTCCCCGAAGAACACCTGAGTAAACAATACAGATAGTTCCAATTTCCTCAGATGTGCTTCTAACTATCTTATCTTCAAGAGAGTTCAGAGTCCTTGAGTTGTAGCAAGAATATGATACAATTGTTTCAACTTGCTACTTGAGTAAAAAAAGAATAACAAAGTTTCCAGTCCAGTAGATGGCAGTATTACACACACTCCTTTCTCCCCCGCTAATATAATCCAAGAGTTCTTTGTCAGTAAAATGAAAAATTAAAACAATCTTCAGAAAAAGAAGGAAGAAATAAAATTAAATCCCAAGAGAAAAATATTTTAAAATAAAAGGCACAAAGGCTTAAAGATGTAAAACAGCCTCAATTCTGTCAATCCTTTTCAATCCAGTCCCGGTCAAAAACAAAACTAAGATTTATAGTGCCACCAATATAAATGGTTTAAAAATAAGAAATAACTCCAACTTAATTTCGCCGCTTAATTTCCTTTTATCACCAATTTGATTTCCATTTCAATCTCAGGGTGTTCTTTTATATTGATTTAAATTGAAAGTCTCTCACCGCATTGACTCACTGTCCTTCTATTCTTCTTTCGGAGCTGTCCCAACTTCAGCAGCTACAATGGCTGCTGCCTCGCCGCTAGAAAAAGGGCTTCTCCCAGATCAACCAGGGACTTTGCGGTGTCCCTCGGATCGTCAGGATGTGCCCTCCGCTATCACAGTCAAAACAAGACTCTGAGGTCCAAAAGGGACCATCCGGCAGCGAGGCTTTCGGCGGCGATCCTGGAGCTCAGGAATCCTCCGGCCGTTCCATCGCGACGTCAGCTCCTCCCTCGAACTGTGGCCATTTTCTTTGTGGTAGTTTTCTCTTGTGAGAAATATCTCTTGTGAGATTTTAAAAAACAGCAAACGTCATAAAAAGTGAGATAGAGACCATGAACAAGTAAAAAGCAGATTTATTATATATATATACACATGTGTGTGTGTGTGTGTATTTGAGTTTTCTCCCACGTAAAATTGGAAGTGTCTTGGCAACGTTTCGACGAAGTCTCATTCGTCATCTTCAGGCTGGTGTTCTCGGCTTCGTGCTTCCAGGAGCAATGTGTGATTGCAGCTGTTTCTTCCTTTTAACTGCCAGTGGGGGTGGGAGCTGATTGGGTGGGGGCATAGCTGTGCTCTGATTGGATGGGGGGTTGGCTGTGCTCTGATTGGCTGGGGGTGTGCTCTGTTTGGGTGGGGGCTTGGCTGTGCTCGGGTTAGTCTGAGTTGCAGGGGGATTTGAGCTGGTGAGCTGCATTGCTGTTGTTTGGCTTCGCGTTCGTGGTCGTGCCACATCTTCATGGTGGGTGTCAGTTTGCTTCATGTATGGATTGGAGGGGTTTAAAGTGGCCAGTGATGCAGCTGTGGTCTGGCTTCTGGTCTGTGGTCGTGCCTCATCATCGGTGTGGGTCTGGGTTTGCTTTTTGCGTGGAAGTGTGGTGGTGATATCCTGTGTGGTTTTCGTGAGTGTGGGTCTGGTCTGGTCTGAAGATGACGAATGAGACTTCGTCGAAACGTTACCAAGACACTTCCAATTTTATGCGGGAGAAAACCCAAATAACCAAAGACCTACATACAAACACCCGCGAAAACCTCAGAAAACATACGTATATATCTATCTATCTTAAGCTTTTGCAAAAGGGTTCACCCATGAAAGAGAGAGAACGTCTTATCATTTCAATTGCATGGTTTAAATACAGTTTTAGACACTCAGCAATACAATTAGAACGCCCCCACCAGATATTGTTTTCAGTTCTTATGTAACAGTTTTGGCTTTCATTCACATGTTCCACCCTGGAGTTCCCCTCCAAAAGTACCCTCTAAAAATACCCTCTAAAAATGTATTCATAATTGTTTGTTATTGTTCTTATTAATTGGACACTTAGTCTTTTCCTCCTATTTCAATGGAGCTTGGGTCAGCTTGACCCAACTTAGAATGTACCAAAACATCTGTTTCCTCAAAACAGGCGTCATACACACTTCCCTTTTCTACATATCTTACTCAGCTTAATAGCTGAGTGTTAGGTCAGGTTATGTAAAGGGTAAATATGGAGTCACTTAGGCTATATTCTTTACAGGAATAATTCTTTTTCTCTCAGGGAGGTTTCTCTTCTCAATGATTCACACAGCCTGGAGCGAAGGGGACAGGGTGTAGAGATAGCTGGGGTGTTGTAGCCTAAATAAAATTCTTTCCCCTGGCAATCAAGGACGTTGGTTCAGGTGTTCGAAAGGTGGAGACTGATGTTGTAGGAAAGACGGGACAAAACCAAGCTCTTCAATGTAGGAAAGTTTTATTTGCGCAGGTAATTGTTACCTGTCTCATTTGAAGACAGAAGAGGGGACCTGATCTCTCCCCTGGACTCGGGACGGCTGTCCTAAAGAAGTCCGTGTGAGTTTATTGTGTGGGAAGGTTAAGTCACCGCAGTTCTTGTTAGTGACCGTGAGTTCCGGGGCTGCGAGTCGGTGACAGTGTGTTAGGATGGGGGGAGCCAAAGTGTGCCCAACACCCCGTTGGCATGCATGCTGAAAGGTTTTGAAAACTATTTTAGGGATCTCTCTCACCCCGATGTGACTAAAGAACGTTTGAAGTTTTTATGTAAAAATGTGTGGCCACATATGGGAACAGGATGGCTGCCAGAGGGATCTTTTAAGGAGGAAGTTGCTGATGAGTTGTGGGGAGTTATAGCTGTAGCCCAGGACAGTTTCCATACATAGACCAATGGGTGAATGCACTGACTGAAAAAGCTGACGATTTGTTATAATGTCAGGCTGAGATGGTGCGTCTGTGTGTTGCAAGACCAAAGAATAAGTGTAATAGGCGTAACTCTGTAAAGGGAGGTAGAAATACGAGGGAGATACATGCAAAGGAATTGTATAAGACCCATCATTATTCCCGGAAGATTTTAACTGAGGATGAGGAAATGGTTAGACATCCCCCCACTGCTCCGCCGCTACCACCATATCAGCCGCCCACTGGAGGAGCTGCTGGTGGAGGTGGACGATCCGGTGGGAGAAAAAGAAGACAAGAAAGACGATAAAAAGGGTCTGCCAATTAAAACAAGCCCTTCAAGAGACAAAAGTAGTCAGAGTGATGTGGAGGAAGATGAGGGGGCTTTGGGGGCAGTTGGAGGAGCTGTAGGAGTACAAACTCGAGCGGCCAAGGCTAAAGAAAAGGCTGCGAGTAGTACTCTTGTTGCCCCATTATGACAGGTGGACCAGCAAGTAATTAATCAGCAGGGGGTGGCTGAAATCAGGCCCATGTTTCAGTATGTTCCATTTTCTACCACGGATCTTTTAAATTGGAAACAACATTATGGGCCTCTTTCCCTTAAACCAACGGAGATGGCAGACCTGTTCCAGACCATTATGCAGATCCATAATCCCACATGGAATGATATACAGCAATTGTTGAATGTTCTACTAACCCCAGAAGAAAGGGAGAAGTGGAAAACAGCTATGAGGAAGGGTGTTAAAGAGACGTATCCGGCAGATGCGGATTTCGCTAGAGAGCTGCCACTAAAGGCACCGGAAACGGACCCAGGATGGAACCCCCGGGTAGATGATGAGTTGACTCGTTTGAAGGAATATCAGAGCACAGTAGTAACAGCTATTAGAAGGGCGGGAAAACCTCCAGTGAATATGTCAAAACCCTCACTGGTAACACAACGAGGAGATGAAAGCCCTGAAAGTTTCCTGCAGAGGTTGATTGAGGCATATGAATTGTATACGCAGGTAGATCCGTGCCACCCCAATAATGTGAGAATGTTGAGTGAGAGGTTTATATCACAAAGTTATGAAGATATTAGACGAAAGTTGCAGAAGCAGGAGGGAGCTTTAGGAAAGAACACAAGTGAATTGCTAGAGATTGCTAGGAAGGTGTATGTGAACCGAGATAAGGTAGAGAAGAAGGAAAAAGAAACACGGATGCAGAAGAAAGCTGAATTGTTAGCTGTAGCTTTGCAAGGAGGAATGTCTTTGGGGCCAAACCAGTGTGCTTACTGTAAAGGGGAAGGACATTGGCAGAGAGAGTGCCCTAGGCGTATGAGGGGAAGAGGAGCATGGAGAGGAGACAGGAGACGGCCGCCCGAAGGAGGTAATGGGGGGGGGGTCAAGGCAGTGGTAGGTTTATGGGAAGGGGTGGATTTTGTGGACGGAGAGGTGGAAGAAGGCCTGATAGAGGATTTGATAATCCCAATAGACTTCAGGAACAGTTAGAGACTGTGGGATTAGCGGAGACGGATTGGACGGATTGACAGGGACCAGGCTTGGAGGAGGCCCCATCCGAGCCACTGGTTACCGTGGATGTCGGGGGTCAACAGACAACCTTTTTGGTGGATACCGGAGCAGATAGATCAGTTGTAAATAAGCCAATATCAGCACCGGGACCATATACTATTCAGGTCCAGGGGGTGTCAGGACAGGTTTTGGGGCATAAAATTTTGAAGCCGGTCTCTTGTGATTTTAAAGGAGCAAAAATTCAGCATGAATTCCTATACATTCCAGAATGCCCGATTCCGTTATTAGGTAGGGATCTACTTAGCAAATTAGGTGCACCTATTTCCTTTGATGAGGGGCGACAGAAGGTGACAGTGAGGCATTCGCCGGAAGAAACTTGGAGAATGATGGTAGGAAGACAGGTTGATGAAATTGACAGGGATAAGAAATGGAGTCAGTTTGCTGTGCCAGGGTTGTGGGCTGAAGATAATCCTCCAGGATTTGCGGCTCACCATCCCCCAGTGGTGGTGGAAATGAAGCCTGGTGCTGTTCCTATACACATAGGGCAGCGACCTGTTTCAAGGGAAGCTATCTATGCCGTGTATGAGAGCATCCAGAGGTATTTAGAGGCAGGAGTCTTAGTGCCTATTTAATCTCTGTGGAACACGCCGATTATCACAATACAGAAAGCTGATGGGTCTTATCGCCCGGTGCAGGATTTGCGCCCCGTGAACGCCCTAACAGTGACCCCCGCTGTGTCAAACCCCTATACTCTTCTTAGTTTGATTCCACCTCAGGCTGCGTGGTTTTCTGTCATTGACTTAAAAGATGCCCTTTTCACAATTCCCATACATACAGTTAGTCAGCCATTGTTTGCATTTGAATGGGAGCATCCTAACACTGGAACAAAATCTCAGTATACCTGGACTAGGCTTCCTCAAGGGTTTAAGAACTCCCCTACTCTGTTTGGAACAGCCTTAGCCAAGGACTTACAATATTATGTGCCTTGCCAGCAGGGTGATACTTTGTTGCAATATGTGGATGATGTTTTGGCAACTGGGAGAACAGAGGATACTTGTTGGGATAATACCAAAGCGTTGTTAGATCTGTTGCTAGAGTGTGGGTATAGAGTATCTCGAAAGAAAGCTCAGCTGGTGCAAAAGCGTGTCAGATATTTAGGATATGATGTAGAACAGGGATGCCGAGCATTAGGACCTGAACGGAAGCAAGCGATCTTGGCCCTGGCGGAGCCTAGAACCAAGAGACAATTAAGGAGCTTTTTAGGGCTGGCAGGCTTTTGTCGTATTTGGATTCCTAATTTTGCTCTAATGGCAGCTCCTTTGTATGCTGCGACTAAAGGTGCCAACCTTGAACCCCTTGAATGGGGAAGAGAGCAAAAGAAGGCATTCCGTGACATCAAGGAAGCATTAACGCAAGCCCCGGCTTTAGCCTTGCCAAATTTACAAAAGCCTTTCAATTTGTATGTAGATACCAACAGGAATATTGCCTTGGGGGTGTTAACCCAGCCCCTGGGGAGTTGGCAACAGCCAGTGGCTTATCTTTCTAAGCAGCTGGATGGAGTAGCAAAGGGTTGGCCTCACTGCCTTAAAGTATTAGCTGCAATTGCTGAATTGCTTCAAGATTGTAATAAACTCACCTTCTCTTGTCCCATTAATGTACACTCTCCACATGCAGTACAATCAGTTTTAGACGCTAAGGGACATCTGTGGATTAGTGGACAGAGATTAGCAAAGTATCAAGCTATTATGATTGAGAACCCACAGGTGCGTTTATGGTTTATGGTTTATGGTTTATTTGATTTATATACCGCCCTTCTCCCCGAGGGGACTCAGGGCGGTGAACAGGCAGAGATAAAAAACATAAATACAGAATTTAAAACCGAATTAAAACCAAATTAAACAATTGCCCAACCATTCAAACCCATTTTTTTAAAAATATATAAATCCCAGATCTAAAAATTTGGATTATACAATTTAAAATTTTCTTATAAAAAGGGGAGATACTATGTCAGGCCCGCTTGATGAAATAAAAAAGTTTTTAACTCACGGCGGAAAGCACGAAGGTCCGGGATCCGCCGAATCTCTGGGGGGAGATCGTTCCAGATAGTGGGTGCTCCCACAGAGAAGGCTCTCCCCCTGGGGGCCGCCAGTCAACATTGTTTGGCCGACGGCACCCAGAGGAGTCCTTCTCTATGGGAGCGTACCGGTCGGTGGGAGGCTATTGGAGGTAGTAGGCGGTCCTGTAAGTACCCGGGTCCTAAGCCATGGAGCGCTTTAAAGGTGGTAACCAACACCTTGAAGCGCACCCGGAAGACCACCGGAAGCCAGTGCAGCTCGCGCAAGAGCGGTGTCACATGAGAGCGCCACGTCGCTCCCATCACCACCCGCGCGGCCGCACTCTGCGCCAGCTGGAGCCTCCGGGTGCTCCTCAAGGGGAGCCCCATGTAGAGAGCATTACAGTAGTCCAGGCGGGAGGTGACAAGGGCATGAGTGACCGTGAGTAAGGAGTCCCGATCCAGAAAGGGGCGCAACTGGCGGATCAGGCGAACCTGATGAAAAAATCCTCCCGGACACAGCCGTCAGATGGTCTTCTAAGGACAGCCGTGAGTCCAGGAGGACGCCTAAATTGCGCGCCCTCTCTGTAGGGGCCAATGATTCGCCCCCAATAGTCAGTGATGGTACCAGCTGACTATATCGGGACGTCGGTAACCACAGCCACTCGGTCTTGGATGGATTGAGTCTGAGCCTGTTCTTCCCCATCCAGATCCGCACGGCCTCCAGGCACCGGGACATTACTTCAAGGGCATCGTTGGGGTGGTCTGGGGTGGAGATGTACAGCTGGGTGTCGTCAGCGTACTGATGATATCTCACCCCAAAACCACGGATGATCTCACCCAGCGGCTTCACATAAATGTTGAACAGGAGGGGCGAGAGAACCGATCCCTGTGGCACCCCGCATATAAGGGGCCTAGGAGTCGATCTCTGCCCCCCTGCCAACACCGACTGCGACCGGTTGGAGAGAAAGGAGGAGAACCACTGTAACACAGTGCCTCCCACCCCCAACCCTTCCAACCGGTGCAGCATGATACCATGGTCGATGGTATCAAAAGCTGCTGAGAGATCTAATAGGACCAGGACAGAGGAACACCCCCTGTCCTGAGCCCTCCAGAGATCATCAACCAACGCGACCAATGCCGTTTCCGTGCTGTACCCGGGTCTGAAGCCCGACTGGAACGGATCCAGATACGTTGTTTCCTCCAGGTGCTGGGAGAACTGTCGCGCAACCACACTCTCAACAACCTTCGCCAAGAAGCGAAGGTTGGAGACCGGACGATAATTTACCAACATTGCCGGGTCCAGGGAAGGCTTCTTAAGGAGAGGCCTCACCACCGCCTCTTTCAAGGCGGCGGGAAAATCACCCTCTCCCAACGAAGCATTTATAATCTCCTGGAGCCAGCCTCGCGACACCTCCCGGGAAGCCAGTACTAGCCAGGAGGGACACGGGTCCAATAAACAAGTGGTCGCGTTCAGTCTACCCAGAATCCTGTCCACATCCTCAAGGGTCACAGGATCAAACTCAATCCAGGTAACGGTCTCAAGACTTGCCTCGTCCCCTCCCCCTGGAACCACCCAGTCGGAGTCCAGATCTTCCCGAATCTGAGTGATTTTATCATACAGATATTGAACAAAGTCCTCAGCTCTCCCCTCTATGTTTAGTAGTCTCAAACAGATTGAATCCTGCTACGTTGTTACCAACAGAGTCAGAACCTTTGCATGATTGTTTACAAGTTCTTGATAAAGTATACTCAAGTCGCCCTGACCTGACAGATGTGCCCTTGCCTGATGCTGAATTGAACTGGTATACAGATGGGTCTAGTTATATGGTAGAAGGAAGTAGGGTATCTGGATATGCCATTGTGGATGATGAGAAGGTGGTGGAAAGTGGTCCACTAGGGAAAGGGCATAGTGCACAGGTGGCAGAATTATGGGCTTTAATTAGGGCATTAGAGAGAGCTAAGGACGAGACCTTGAATGTATGGACAGATAGTAAATACGCTTTCCTTACGTTGCATACGCATGGGGCTGTTTATAAAGAAAGAGGGTTTAGAGATTCAGCTGGGAAATATATCTTGCATGGACCTCTGATAAGTCAGTTGCTTGATGCTGTACAAAAGCCTAAGAAGGTAGCAGTAATGCACTGTAAAGGTCATCAGAGAGGAGATGATAGAGTGGCATTAGGAAATAGGGCAGCAGATTTGGAAGCGCGAGAAGCAGCTAAGCGAATAGAGCCGACTCCTGATCTATCTGTGTGTGTGGTCATGGACGTAGGGTTGATACCTCCTGAAATTAAACCTACTTACACTCAACAAGAATGTGTGAAAGCTGTGACTGATTTAAAAGCGAGGGTGGAAAATGGATGGTATGTTCTACCTGATGATAGGGTTTTTGTACCGTCGGCTGCAGCTTGGACTTTAGCCTGACTGGCCCATGACACAACACACATGGGAAAGATGGTGCTGGAAGCTGCATTGAAAAGGGATTATTACATTAATGGACTAGCTGGCATTGCTGCCGGAGTAGTAGCTAAATGTGTCACTTGCGCAAAAGTTAATCCCAGGCAAGGACCAACGCTACCCCTGGGAGCAATACCACGTTCATATATTCCAATGGATTATGTCATGATTGACTTCACTGATATGCCAAGAAGTGGCTTGTTCAAGGCTTTGTTGGTCATGGTGGACATGTATACTGGGTGGCCTGAAGCTTTTCCCACTAAAACTAAACAAGCCAGGGAAGTGGCAAGATTGTTGCTAAAGGAAATAATCCCTAGGTTTGGGATTCCTAGTCATATATCATCTGACAATGGCCCTGAGTTTGTTCACCATATTAACCAGGCTGTGGCCAAGGCAGTGGGCGTAAAATGGAGGTTTCATAGTGCCTTTCATTCAGAATCGGAAAGCTCTGTTGAAAGAATGAACAGAACCCTAAAAGAAAGAATAACTAAAATCTGTACTGAAAGTCATTTGAAGTGGCCCGATGCATTACCGTTAGCCTTGTATGCCATTCGCAGCTCTCCTAGAGGGCAGCACAAGCTATCACCTTATGAGCTGATGTTTGGTCGACCTCCAAATCTTCTCAGAAGAAATTTGACAGGTTGGCCCGATCTGACTCATAAGGGGGATGTCTGGAATATGGATATGGTGCAAGAACTTAGCAAGCAGGTTGCAAAACTGAAGAAATATGTAATGGAACAAGTACCCCCAAGATTAATAACCTGTTGTCATCCATTCAAACCTGGAGACAAAGTCTGGGTAAAACATTGGAAGAAAGAACAGTTAGAAGGACAATGGAAAGGGCTGTTTACTGTCATTATGTCTTCTCCGCTTGCTATTAAAATTGCAGAATCTAAGTCATGGATCCATTGGACACGAGTCAAAGCAGCAGCTGATGCCGGGTGGAAGGTGTCCATGGACCAAAGCAGCCCAACTAAGCTAACTTTTAAATGAAATTAAATATATGTATTGTGTAAATAGGCTATTGATAAGAAAAGTAACCAGGCTGTGCTAAGAAGAGTGAAGATTTACCCTGCTGAACCACTCCGGAGGCTGGTTCTCAATGCACGGTTGAAGATCGATATGGACTAATGTGGGAAACGTGGGTTTGGGGACTTTGGATTGTGGCACTAGGATCTCTAGCTGTGATAATATTTTATCGCTATCGAGCGTGGTTTTGTGGTATACCCAAACTTAGTAACACCCGGCCTAGTCCACTGCACCCATACCCTGTTCCCCAAGAGCTGATCACGTGGTGTAAGTTCCTTGAAGAAAGAAGTAACCCTTGCTAAGTCACCCCGGAAGCTGACTTTCTACGCACGGGAGAAGATTGGATAAAAAGGGTGTTTCTTTAAGTTTCTCTTTACTAACCTTTTTCCAACTATTACATGTGTTGGTTTTGTGAGTGTAAATTTGGATGCTGTTGTTGTGCGCATTGTATAGATTGTGTGGTGTGTACCCACTGTGTGATAGAGTGTGATGTAATAATTATAGAGGACGTGTTATCATGATACTTGGTTATCCGTGCAGGTCAACCTTCCTATTATACTCTCAAACCCTGTCCCACCATCCGGACCATACAGCGAGAGGCTCGAAGAGAAGCTTGGAGAGAGCGTGAGGCGGATAAGTATGGTTGTAAAATATGTTACCAAATGGTGGTGGGTAAGTGTGCTCCTTACAAGGGTACAAGGTAATATGGTATGTGTTAGTAATTTGGGCCAATGGAGTAGACCAGAAGAGCAACCCCAAATAGTCCAGGCTTATAATATTGGATCTGGCAGATGTGATGGTTCGCCCCCTATCATATTCACTCCTGACTGCTGGAATGGTATCCTGCCACATCCCTGCACGACTCCGAAGGTATTTGATAAGATAGCCATGATGACCTGTCGGACTCGGGGTTATTCCAACCCTAAGGCTTGTTTATATGTAGGGTATGTCCTGAGGAAGGGAATGTGTGCTGATGCCCCACATAGAGGGGGGATTCCACCGTTACTTTTAAAATGCGGTGCCCCTCGATATTGGGGTTGGGAACATGTTACCTCCCCTACACAACTAAGATCTGGATGGCAAGGGACATGTATTTTGCAGGTAGCACCTATTGAATATGGAGCCACGAGACAAGGCCATGGTAAAGCAAGAAAGATTAGGGAAGTAAAAAGGTATTTGGGAACGGGACCTTGCATTCCTTGTGTCAGTAAGGACGGAAGGGCCATTTGGATGAGATCAGGAGTTCCTAAGACATGTATACAGTTTGATTTGACCACATGCGTATTTGGTTCAACTCGGCCCTCAGTAATCTATAGGTGCAATGGAACAGAAGGAGTACTTTGTTATACCCCGAAGAGG
Organism: Ptyas mucosa; assembly: GCA_012654045.1. NCBI lineage: Eukaryota > Metazoa > Chordata > Lepidosauria > Squamata > Colubridae > Ptyas > Ptyas mucosa. The sequence continues at coordinate 67,773 of WNWU01012251.1, forward strand.
GGAGGGGTTCCACTGGAGGAAGTGCTTAAGAACTATGCTAAAAGGGCAGTCACCACCTCACTGATGCCTGTTCTCCATACAGAAAAGCCTCTTGATAGTGCACCTATAACATCTCCTGCAATAAAACATATAGTAAAGCCAAAGTTGGACAGGATGAAAGGATGTGGTCCATGTATTCAGGTAACCGTTCAAGGTACCTTAATATCTAATACCCTAATTTATCATACTAGTAGACCAGATGGATGTTTGACATATACACCGGCCACATGTCAGGTAAACACCACTATATACCACATGTGTATGTTGAATGGTAAGGTTCAATGTTATAATCCTGCCGAGGCTAAATCAATAGTCACATACAAAATGTCCATATACACCACTGAATGTGGAAGAGAGGAATTGCTGAATAAAACTGAGTTCCGATCTCTGAATAGGCAAGTGGAGTTAACTTTTGACGCCTGCTTGGCTATTAATCGAAATTGCCTAAAAGCAACATGTGGAACTCTGGATTGGGAGAGGAGTTATATGTTGGAAAAGAAATATATGTGTCATAATAAAGGAGAATGTTTTGACCGTGACACCTGTAGCTACTGCCCATACTGGTCTTGTGTCATCCTGTGGTCTGGAGATCCACCTGCAGGTAATCAAAAATGTAAATTGGAAACAGGGGTAGCAACCAGTAATTGTCAGAGAAACAAATGTAATCCTGTCAGGCTCACTTGTACTCCTACAAAGACCTGGGAGGGAGTGTATGGATTAGGAATTTATGGTAAAGGAGCAGATCCTCATGTAACACTCAGATGGAAGGTCACCAAACATACAAGAAAGTTGCAAGACACTAAGGGATTATTTTGGTCATTCTATTTGGAAATGGAAAAATTAAACATACCTGCGATTCCCCGATATGTAACCAATACTTTTGTTAAATTAGCAGAAGATATAGCGCACACTTTGAATGTATCTAACTGTTTTGTTTGTGGAGGAACCAACATGGGAGAAAAATGGCCTTGGGAAGCCCAGGAGTTGAATTATTCTAAGGTATTGGAGATGGATTGACAAGGCAATCTGTCTTATAATCAGGGTAAAGATGGAGATTGGACACTTACCACTAATTTGGTAGGACATGTATGTTTTAAAAGGAGAAGTACCGCTGGGTGCAAAGAGGTGGGAAACCTAATTTGTACCAGAAAGTGGGAAAGTAAAGTATGGTGGTCGGGTGAAAATGCCACCGAAAGTGCTGATACACTAGCCCTGTTTGAAGTTAAAGGACTGGGATTTTTAAATGATCCTGATAATCAAACCTTGGGATGGCTAGCACCCGACGGGCTATACTGGATTTGTGGAAAGATGGCCTATGGATACCTGCCTAGCAATTGGTGTGGAACATGTGTCCTAGGGATAATTAGACCTGGATTCTTTCTCCTTCCTTTAAGAACTAGACAAATCCTGGGTGTACCTGTGTATGACGAAGTGGGAAACCAGAAGAGACGAAAACGACATGTAGATACATCCCTTATAGGCAAGGTCAATGTTGGAGGTAGTCAGCATAACTGGGGTGAAGAAGAATGGCCAGCAGAACGAATTATACAAGTATACGGACCAGCTACATGGGCGGAAGATGGCATGTGTGGCTATCGAACCCCTGTGTATATCGTGAACAGATTGATTCGTTTACAAGCAGTGGTTGAAATTATAACTAATGAAACAGTAAAAGGTCTCTCCCAACTGGCCAGAGAAATTGTTAAATCAAGAACATACATTATGCAAAATAGATTAGCTTTAGATTACTTGCTAGCTAAAGAAGGGGGAGTATGTGGGAAATTTAACCTCACCAATTGTTGCATTGAAATAGATGAGAGTGGAAAAGTTATTAAAGAAATCACAGATAAAATGGTTAAAATAGCCCATGTACCTGTACAGACATGGAAAGGTCTTAATTTAAAAGATATGTTCTCAGGATGGTGGCCTAAATTACCAGGCTTACAAGCTATTGTAGGTCTTATTGGATTGATAGCTGCAGGATGTGTATTACTCCCGTGTGTTTTACCTATTTTCGTAAGAACCATCTCTAACAGTTTGTCCTTATTGGCAGAGAGAAAGGCGATTGCCCAGGTGATGGCAATGTGGGAATATGAGAGGCTTCGACCCAGGGAGGAACCTGATGGAGAACCAGAGTATGTGACTCTTCTGGATATGTCAGAACTGAAAGACGCCTATTCCAGACGTTTGATCATAGATTAGACAAAATAAGGGAGTCACATGAATCTAGAGGGTAGTGCAGACGTTATCATATGCTATACATGACTTTTAGGGAGGAATGCAGAAGTGAGCAACAGGATGCATCTGTCTGGGTCAGCCTGTACTGTAACAGATAAAAATATCATATGTCATCTCAGCAATTCCTTACTGGCAGACGATGGAACATTAGCCTTGACCAAAGTTATGGGCCTAGGCCTCCAATATTAACTACTTGACCTAAACCAAATTCTGGCCCAGCTCACTGAGGTCACCTAGCAACTGAACTGTATGCTGATTGGACCATGTGACTGGAGACTCTGTGGGGAAGTGACAAAATTTTACTTTTAATTGGGTGTAAAACCGGCAGGAACTTAGAGCCGGTTTCCCACCAGGAATGTGCCAATTTGATATGTCCCAATAAAATGTTATTTGAGGAATCTGCCTGCCTCAGAGTTCTTATTGAATGGGATGTATTACTTGGAACCTTGACTTGACTTGTACTTGCCCTCATATACTAGGACTTCAAGTTCACCCTGTTTGTTCCTCGTATTTTGAACATTAATGAAAAGGCATCTGAATCCTTTATGACTGACCCTGCGTTTGCTTCCTACGTTTCCTATTTATATCTGAGTTCCCCTTCCTTTTCACCACTCCTTACCTCATTTTTGATTAGGTGTCTTGGGGTTTATGCTTGGGATTACCGTATTTTTCAGAGTATAAGACGCACCAGAGTATAAGACGCACCTTAGTTTTTGGGGAGGAAAATAAGAAAAAAGCTGATTGGTGGGTGGATCGGCCTCCCGGAATACCCCCAATCAGCTGTTTCCAGAGGTGAATTTTAGCAACAGGTTCATTGGTTGTGAGCTCTGTGCCTTGCTTTTTTTTCTGCCTCTGAAACTTCAGAAACTCTGTTTCAGAAAAAACTGTTTTTTCTGCCTCTGAAAGCCTCCGAAACAGAGCTTCAGAAAAAAAGGCTTTTTTTCTGAAGCTTCTTTCAGAGGCTTTTATTCTGAAGGACTATCTGTACTCTGTTCAATCTCCTTTCTTTGGTATTGGTATATAGATTAACCTCTTTCGATCTGTTGGTTATTGTGTTATTCTTCAGATTTGTTAACATAGTTTGGTTAGAACCTTTACTGATTCTTCTTTTGTTGCTTGCCATATTATTTTAGATAAAAGCCTCTGAGAGGCTTTTTTTCTGATGCTTCGGTTCTGAGGCTTTTTTTCTGAAGCTTCTTTCAGAGGCTTCTTTCAGCCTCTGAAATCTCCGTTTGCCAGGCTGGGTGGGGCTACATTCGGAGTATAAGACACACCCAGATTTTCACCCTCTTTTTTGGGAGGAAAAGGTGCATCTTATACTCTGAAAAATATGGTATATATTTGCCGGTACAC
>WNWU01012258.1:0-66782 GCA_012654045.1 Ptyas mucosa
AGCATTATGAGCCTTGTGGCATCTTACAGCGGTGTGACAGGTGTCAGAATGTGGGAGGCGTGGCTGCAGTGGTCCTAAGGAAAGGAGGTAAGACATCTCCTGAAAATAAAACCTGGTGGTTATTTTGGGACTGAAAAGAAAATAAGACCGAGTCTTATTTTTGGGAAAACATGGTAGGTTATTTAGCAAGTGGGAAAATCTTCACCAAACTGCACTTGAGGGAGGCATACTACCAAGTGAGGATTAAAGATCAAGAAAAATGACAGTGTTCAATTATCCCCTAGGATGCTACCAATTCTGGGTGATGCCAAGGGACTCCCACCATTTTCATGCAGCTAATAAACACTGATCCACACTTTGTTGAAACACATTTCTTACATACATCCCACATGTATTTCAAAAGAAAGAATCTTTTTAAGGTGAATGAAATGATATTGTATCAATGACTACTTCAGCTTCAACCACAAGAATACATGAGTACACAACAGATTCAAACTTAAAGTAAACCGCTCTAAACTCAATTGCAGAAAATATGACTTCAGCAACAGAGTGGTCAATGCCTGGAATTCACTACCTGACTTTGTGATTTCATCCCCACACCCCCAAAACTTTAACCTTAGACCGTCTATTGTTGATCTCAACCCATTCCTAAGAGGTCTGTAAGAGGCGTGCATAAGCACACCAACGTGCCTACCGTCCCTGTCCTAATGCCCCCTTTTATTCATATCCATTTCATGTATTCATAATCATGTTTATACTTATCTATGCTATCTAATATGTGCTTGACAAATAAATAAAATAAAATAAATAAATAAATGTGTAAAATCTACCGAAATGTTTTGGGTGAGATAAATTCCTTGGGCAAAAATAATTGGAAAATTATATGAAATAATGTTAAAAAGTACACTTCCGCAGAGTTAAATATCTTAGCCCTTCTACAATCATAGCAATACATGGAAGTTCTATTTATTGACACATTTTGGTGTGTCCATTTCTCGTGCACTCAACTACCTTTCCTCAGTTATCAGGTTCAAAAGTAAATCCATTGTCACACAGAATTCGGATTAGATCCCCATCATGGTATAAAGTTCTTTGAGGTCAGAAAGAACCATTTGATATTCTTGGAGAATTGCATGTAATTTCTAAAGAAAATAAATCATATCTTATATTGAAAAAAGAAATATGCACTCATATCAGATTATGGGCATTGCTTTCTATTAGCGTAGAAAACAATATCATTACTATTTTTAAAATATCCAATGAGACCATTTTCATTAGCAGTCATGCATACTGATGGGCATTAACTAATTTAAAACTGCAAATTACTATCTAAAATGTAGTGTGAAATCAACCAACTTGATTTAAAATACCTTTAGTGGCCCTTGGCTACTATTTATTTGGAAGATTGTAAATAAATTTAGCAAGTTGCTATAATTATTCTTCCCCTTCACTTTGGCTTTGAATTGAAATATAAAGCTACAATTTGATATCTCTCTCTTCTTGCTATTCATTCCCACGGTCAATCCCAGTAGTGTTTTCAACCACCTGCAAGGATTGCAAATTACGGGTTCCACATTGTAGTGGTTCTACTCCTGCCTGAAGCTACAGTTTTAGTTAACAATAACAGGGGAAAGAAGTCAGGCCTTCAAATGCTTTGCGATGGAGCTTGCAGGGCTTGTTCCTTTTCCCATTCTGTTCAAATTCTGTTCAGAATTAGGAGCAGTCATCTATCCATGATGATAACTCTCAGGTAGTGGATCACCAACAACAATATAGATAGACAATTAGGGTGATGATGGATGCATTGCTGGAAGACCTGAAGGATAGAGTGGGACAAATTCCCTGGAGAATATCAATCTATGTGATTTCTGAGAGTGGATACCACTTTCTTGGCATGTAATTAAACAATTAATTAGCTCCTTCTGACATTGCCCCAGGAATACCATCAAAACATCAACTGGTTTAGAATTCAATACCTGTATGCTCAATATATACTCTTAGATCTGCTACATTACAGTCATGGCTGCAAAAGTTGCAGTGGCCAGCAATGTGCCTCTGAGTACAATCAAGGACTAGTCCTGATTAGTTGTTTATAGCTTGAGTTTGGGTATCTATAACATTGAGTTTTCCAGATAACCAAGGTTTGTTTAACCTGGATGGCAAGAGTCCCCAGCTTTCAGGTTAGTCAGGGAGTGATATCTTCTCCTTGTAGCTCCCCTAAGTAGAGAACGGCAGTCACTCTTCGTTGAATGCTAGTAGGGGGAAGGACCACACTTTAAGCTAGTAGTGAGTGTAGGACCACACAGATTTAGGTCTACATGTGTGCATTTTTTTATGATTTATTCTTAGTCATTACGTTATTGGATTTAAAATTTTTGATTATTTTATTGCTATTTTAATATCTGTAAACTGCCTAGAATCCATAAGAATCAACATGGTACAGAAATAGCATGCATGAATAAACAAAGAAACATCTCCGTGAAGTTCTTTTTTTTTTTTGGAGTTTTTATTGAAATGTATAAGAATACAATTTAACAATTTTCGGTTTAGCGGTGTTCATCAATATATACAGATTATATACATGGTGTTCCATAATTACTTGATTATTATTAATGGTTGCACCCTCTCTTATTCTACCTTTTACTTTTTTCTTCCATCCACTTATACCACATTTCCCACACTGTATAATATTCCGAGTTCTCTTTTTCATTTATCACATATATTAACTTATTTATCTTGGCGCACTCAAGTATTTTTCTAATTACATGTTCTTCTGGTGGTGTTCCTTTCTCTTTCCAATACAGTGCGTATATTATTCTGGCAGCTGTTATGACATGTATTATTAGGTACCTCTTTTTTTTTCTCATATGCCCTTTTCAATATTCTCAGGAGAAAAGTTTCGGGTTCCAAATCAATATTTTCCTCTATTATTTCTTGAATCCATCTTTGAATCATTTTCCAAAATTTCGTCGCTTCGGGGCATGTCCACCACATATGATAGAAGGTGCCTTGATGGTGGCTGCATTTCCAACATTTTGGGCTCAAGTTAGGATAAATTTTTGCTATCCTAATAGGGACAAGATGCCACCTGTATAGCATCTTATATTGGTTTTCTTTATACGCTACTGCCCTTGTCAATTTAAAATTGCTGTTCCAGATTGTTTCCTATTCATTTAGGTTTATACTGTGTCCTATATTTTTAGCCCATCCGGTCATTTGGTCTTTGACTACCTCTTCTACCCTGTCATATTCAAGCAAATAGTTATATAATTTGGCTAATAATTTATTTTCAGTTCCCATCCATATCTTGTCAAATCCATTGGCTCCTGTTTCTATACCAAACTCCTCCTTATCCTTTTGGTATCGGGACTTTATTTGTATGTACGGCTACCAATCAATGTGGATGCCTTATTCTTTTAACGCCTCGTTCATTTTAAGGTTCCCACCACTGTCTAAAATATCCTTATATTTGAGCATTTTCCCAATTTCTAAGGCATTAGGATATATTATGGGGAGAGCCATCTTGGGACTTTTGTATACTGCTTTTGTCTTATTTCCCTCCAAGTCTGCATTAATGTGTCTCTTATTTTATGCCTGTGAAAATATGTCCTTGTCCTTTTGCCTGTATCCCATAGGTAGGCATGCCAGCCCTTCTGCAGGTCATGCCCTTCCAAAGCCAAAATTCTTTTGTTTTCCAAGGTAGCCCAGTCTCTTAGCCACACCAAATTAGCTGCTTTATAATACACTTCCCATTTTGGGAGTCTAAATCCGCCCCTATTTCTTTTATCCTGTAGTGTTCGAATCGCAATCCTAGGTTTTTTCCCTCCCCAGATAAATTTTCTGATGATGGTGTTCAATTCTAAGAAGAATTTTTTGTCTAGGTTAACTGGTATAGTTTGGAACAGGTATAACAGCTTAGGCAGGACACTCATCTTTATTGATGCTATCCTGCCTAAGAGTGATATTTGTAATTTCCCCCATCTTTCCAAATCTTGTTTAATGCTTTTAATCAGGGGCACATAATTATCTTCCTTTTGGGCCGAACATCTTGCCGTTATCCATACTCCCAAATATTTTATTTTCTTAACTATTTGCAGACCCAGGGATTCTTCTAATACTTTCTTTTGCTCTTCCGACAGATTTTTGGTCAGCATTTTAGTTTTGGTTTTATTTAATTTAAATCTGGATACTTCTCCATACTTTCCCAATTCCTCCAAAATTTTTTGACCCGTTTCTAATGGTTCCTCTATTATTAAGGTTACATCGTCGGCGAATGCCTGAACCTTGTATATTTCTTTCCTGATTTTCAATCCTTTAATTTCATTATTGTTCCTAATTCTTCTTAATAGGGCTTCTAGGGCCAATATAAACAGTAATGGTGACAACGGGCATCCTTATCTTACCCTTTTCTGATTTGGAAGGTTTTTGTCATAATCCCATTTAGTAAAATGTTTGCTCTTTGTTTGTCATATATTGTTTTTATCATATTCTCAAAATTTACTCCAAATTTCATCATTTTAATTTGCTGCACCATGAATTCCCAACTCAAATTGTCAAACGCTTTCTGGGCGTCTATGAAAACAAGTGCCATTTGCTTGTCTGGATGGGCTTCATAGTATTCTAGGATATCAATCACTACTCTTGTGTTGTTCCTTATCTGTCTTCCGGGGAGAAATCCATTTTGGTCAGTATGTATTAAATTATTTAGTATCTTCTTTACTCTCTTCTATTACACTCATAAAAATTTTGTAATCTGTATTTAAAAGGGAGATTGGCCTGTAGTTTTTTATCTGTTTTGAATCAGCACCTTCTTTTTGCAATAACGTGATGTATGCCTCCTTCCACAAATCTGGAATTTTAGATTTTATCAGGCCCTCATTGCAAATTTCCACTAATTTTGGTAGGAGTATTTCTTCCAAATCCAAGTTTTTATACAATTCTCCTGGGAATCCATCTGGGCCTGGTGATTTATTGTTTTTGAGCTTGGATATTGCCATCTTTAATTCCATTATTGTGATTTCCCTATTAAGCATTTCCCTTTCTTCCTCTCCTATTGATGGGAGTTTTTCCTCTGTCAGTTATTGTTCAATTTTTTTCCTTGGGATTTCTTCCTCCTTGTATAGTGCAGCATAATATTCTCGGGCAATTTCGAGTTTATCCTCTGAGACCGCCTGCTGTCACCGATGACCTCCCATTGACCCGTGCGCTCCCACAGAGAGGGCCTCCTCAGGGTGCCATCAGCCAAACAATGTAGGTTGGTGACCCCCACGGGGAGAGCCTTCTCTGTGGGGGCACCCACCCTCTGGAACCAGCTGCCCCTGGAGATAAGGAGAATTCATGACCTCAGTGCCTTCCACCGTGCCCTTAAAACACATTTTTTCCAACAAGCCGGGCTGGCTTAAGAAGAAATTTTAAATATTTTAATTGGTTTGTTAGTTTTAAATTTTGGGGCCAAATTTATATATATTTTAATTGCTTTTAATATTTGTATTTCATGTTTTTATTTCTGGCTGTACACCACCCTGAGTCCTCAGGGAGAAGGGCAGTATATAAATTAGAAATAAACTAAACTAAAAAAAAAACTAAACTCTTCTTTATTCACTATACGTCCCTCTATATCTTCCAATTGGTAGATGGTCCCTTTCTCATTTTCCTTTTTTAATTTGTAAGACAGCCATCTGCCCAGTTTATTTGCATTTTCAAAGTAATATTGTTTGGATCATTTTATCTTATAGGCCAATTCTTCCTGATCTAGAATATTCAATCTGTGTCTTAATATCATCCAGCTTTCTTTTGTTGCCTTCTCTCCTGGGTTTTGCTGCAAGTTCTTTTCTGCTTCTCTCAATCTCTCTAGGAGCTCCTTCTGCATCTTCCTTTTTTCCTTATTTTTGTATATGCTATATGATATTGCCAACCCTCTTAAATATGCCTTCATCGTGTCCCATATTGTTACTTGGGATGTTGCTTGCTTTTTGTTTTCTTCGAAGAATAGTTTTAGTTCTCCCTTTACTTTTCCAATATATTCCTTATCCCTCAAAAATTGTGTGTTTAACCTCCATCTCTTATGCTTTTTCCTGTGTAAATTTTTCCTTCTTATTTCTAAGGGTTATGATCCGCCCATATATTCGGTGTTATTTCTGTGGATTCCATTTCCATCCCTAGACTCCTACTGACCCACATCATGTCAATTCTTGACCACAATTTTTGGGGCTTTGAATAGAAAGTATATTGTTTCTTATTTGGATGCAAGGTCCGCCAAATGTCTGCAAGGTTTAATTCATCTGCTAGGTCGAAGAAAGTTCTTGATAATTTGTCTCTTTTTTTCTTTTTATCTTTACTACTTTTGTGGTCTTTGTCCGAATCTACTATCCCATTAAAATCACCAATTATGCAAACGTTGCTATTGTCCAGTTTATTTATTTTCTCTCCTAATTTTTTATAGTATTCCCCCAGGTTTTTATTTGGGGCATAGATAGCTATCAATAGTATTAGAAGGTTCCCTCTCTTAATCTCAACTGCTAACGTTCTACCCTTAGTGTCATTATACTTTAATTCCACTATGATCCCTTTTTTAACATATAGCGCTACGCCTCTCTTTTTTTCTCTGCTAGGGAGGTGAAAGTTTCTCCAAATTTATTGTACTCTAAGCATTTCCCATCTTCTTTTTTTTATGTGGACCTCCTGAAGGCATATTATGTCAGCGTTCTGTTTGGCTAGTTTTATGAATAGTTGTTTCCTCTTTTTTGTTATCATTTAATCCATTAACGTTAATTGATATTAACTTCTACCCCTTCGTTTCTAATTCTTTTGTACTGTCTTAGTTTTTATTTGCACGTGTGGTTCTTTGCGGTCTTTGTCTCTTCCCTTTTGTCTCTTTGCTTTTCTTGTTTTCTGTCTCCTTCTCCTCCGGGGTTCCTTCTTTAGATCTCCGTTGATGGGGAATTTGCTCTTGTTGTACTATTGCTTCCAATTCTTCCTTGCTAGCTTGGTCCTCCTCTGTCCCTCTCAACTGGTCTAGGAAGTCTTGCGCTGTTATAAGGCTCTCTACTTTAATCTTTTTCCCCTGCCAAGTGATCAACATGCCTTCCGGCAATATCCATCTGAAGAGGATGTTTCTCTTATTCAACTGTATGGCCAAGAATCTGTAATCCCTTTTCAATTCCCTCACTCTCCTAGGGACTTGCTTTAAGATTATCACCTCTTTCCCCTTATATGTCACAGGTTCTTCTCTTGCCATACTGTAAAATATGTCTTTGACTTTTTTCCGTGCAAATCTAACGTGCACTTCTCTGGGTAATTTATTTCTTCTGACATAGTTGGTCTGCACTCTGTAGACCTCATCTAACTCTTTTATTATAGCTTGTTTATCTTGTTGTAGAATATCCACTATCAATTCCGCCATCACTTGGCCTAAGTTTTCCTCCTTATCTCCCGCTATATTTTGGAAGCGTAGGTAAAAGGAGGCTCTATCCATCTCTAACTAGTTTATTGAGTCTTCCAGCTCCTTATTTTGTACCATCAGCTTCTGATCTATTGGCACAACCTGATCTAGGTTTCTTTCATTTTGCTCCATTCTGGGTTCCACCTTTTTTATCTTTTGTTCGTTATTGTGTATTGATTCTTGTATCTCATTCATTTTTTGATCTATGGCTCGAATATCCGTCTTCAACTCTTCATGATTATTTGACATCTTCTCTTGCATCTTCAGCATGGTATCTTGAATTACTGTCAATGTTGATTGCATAGCTTGCATAGCCGGTATCACCACCAATTTTTCTGCTTTTGTCAGCCCTTCAGTCGACCTCTGTGTTGCTGGTGAAGTCATTGTTATCATAGGGTTTGAAGTAGTCTTCTTTCCTGTTTTTAGCACTATAGATGTAAGGCTTGTCATTTCCTTCAAGACCTTTTTCTGGTCTCTCACAATTTTTTCAATATTCCTCCAGATTATCATCCACTGATTGTCTTTTCTTCTTTATCTGGAGTTATCTTATTTCTTGTGTTCCTAAAGATACTAGATATATTTGTTTTTGTATCCAAGGAAATTCCTCACATTTTTTTTTTTTTGGCTCAAGACTGTGACTGCAGTGCTTATCAATCTATCTCATGCAATCAAAACCTAAATCAAAAGGTTACTTAATTCACAGTTAATTCAGTTATGTTCAGAAATACTTAATTCTATTTTTCCAAATACATGTTAATTATCAAATTCTCCAATTATTATTAATTAATTAATTAGTACTCTATTATCAGTTAATATCACAATTATGAAATGCTCGCTATGGTAAATACCCAATAATCAAATTGATAGAGAGGATTAATAAAAAAAATTCACTGATTAGAACTAAGTCTATATAATTATTCAAATATATAAGTATATATAAAGTTTATAGAGATATCAAAATATATGTAGGGATATTTAAGACTGTGTATATAAATATATATATATCAAGATATTAATATATTAACGTATAAAAGTTTCAAAAGGCACGCGAGTTCCTGTGTGGATTGAAAGTTCTCCTCCTGTTTTTAAAAGTTCATAAAAGTTCTTACAGTCTAATACTCGACAGTTCCAAAATCTTTCCAGTTCCAAAGTCCATTTAACTTGAGTCTGGTCTCGGTAGTCTCCACACTTCAGCAGTTTGCCGTCAAAAGCAATTAATGGCTGCATGTCTGGTTTCTTTCTCCTCCACTATCAATCCAGTCTCCATGTATGCCACCAAAGTTTTCTCATTTATTTCTTTATTTCTTTTCAAGAGCGTTTCTCCGGTCCTTTATCTACGCCGCTTCTCTGCTTCATGATCCCCTTCTTTTTCTTCTTCTTCTTTGCCGGCTTGCCTGAGATCCCTCGCTGTTTCAGTCTGCTCCTTTACTTCCGATTTCCGCTTTCACTTTCTATGGGTCCTTCTCGCCCGGCACAGCCAGCACCACTTTTCTGATTACAATCCCATGGTGTTCACGGAAAGGGAGTATAAATCCTCTTCTTACACAAGCTTCCCCGAATTTCCTTGCTTCCCGTCTCTTTGTTGGCTGTCACAGCTTTGGGTCTGCCATTGAATGGCTGACTCACCCGTGCTGGTTTGACAGCAGCGTTTGGTCTACTGGAGAGCAATTGCTCCTCACTTCTCCACTTGCTGAACTTCCACTATTGGCCGCGAAGCTCTCTGGGCTTCCACGCCTCGAATGGTCCCCAAAGTGTGGTGAATAAAGGTGTTGGAGAGCAGTGATCACTCTCACAATGCCATGACACCATGAGCCGCCAACCGGAAGTCCCCTCCATGAAGTTCTTCTAATGCCTGTGGTGGTGGAGCAACTGGTTCTGGGAGAGGTTGGGCCACTAAAATTGTGAGCTATCTTTCACTAGATATCCCCTAATCTGCTAGTGCTAAAATTAGAAGCAAAGCAATATTCTTCCCCATTAATTAAAGAATTCCCTATAGTCTTGTTAGAAATGGAGTTGGAATTTCAGTTGGTATTGATATTTAGATTTTGGTATGGTAATGGTTTATAAATTCTTTAAAAATGGAAACAATAGCTCAGCTATGGAGTATATTATCAGCAAAAGCAATTACTGTATCTTTTAATGATATAAAAATATCACCATGCAGATCAGTAGTGGTTTTCATTTACCTTCCCTACTGGTTCGGAACTGTGAACTTGTTTCGCTCACATGCGGTGCTTCTGCACATGCACAGAGTATCCGTGATGACGTCCAGGTGGGTGGGTGGAACCGGGGTGAGCTAGTAGAAACCCATCACTGATGCAGATTACCCCTACATTGATGATACAGCAGACCTTTGGGGGAGGATCTGAAGAGTGCAATTTTTGCACTAACTTGGCCATTAAACCACCAATGGATGTGTCTTTCATTGCACCACTCCTCTTCAGCAAACTAAAACTTTTCAGATTGTCCTATTTCAATTACATCCCAAGAATTTCCAATGGGCCTTTTCAGAATAGAAAAGTGCAGCCCATCTGGGAATGCATCAAGATGGGATAAAAATTACCAGTAAAACACATAAATAATTGAAGCTTATTTTAGCTCTAATCATAAATAGACTCAAACTGAAGTGTTTTGGCCCTGGATTGGTGATAGCAGAATTGTAAAATTAAACTTTTTGAGTCACCTTTGCATTTAGAAATCACAGGTGGTGTCCCATCACACTGGATTACAAAATCTGATTGGGAAGAATTTGCTTCCAGGACATATCCTGTTCTACAGGTCAGCTCAATAGAAAGGCCACGTTGAACAAATATATTTTCAGGCACATCTATTCCATCTTTAACTTCTATCTTCTGGCTTTCCAATTCAGTCCTGGGGATCACACAGGGATCCGAGGTGAAAAAGAAAGCAAATCCTATTCGAGAAGGCTGTAGGGATCTAAATGCACCATATTATCTTATTGCAAGATTTACCTAGATTTAGCTTTCATCTAGTAGCTACTTCACCCCAGTTAATAGAATTGAAATCATATACAAAGGAGAGCTCCTGCAGGAAACATCAATTAAATCTTCTTTATATGAGAGAAAGAGAGAAAGCAGTTATTCTTAATTATTAGAAATGCTCATGAAAATTAGATGAAGACTTTCTTTTCTACTTACCAAGGCAAACGGGCACTTTTGTCCAGGTCCCATCATCACAAAAAGATCTGTTTTGGCCTTTCATGGCATAATATGGTTGGCATTTGAATTCTATTGAAGAACCAGATCTGTACTGCTTCTCAGATAAAGTAGTAATGTCTCCGTTCTCAATTCTTGGTGGACCACTGCAATTTTTCCCTCTTTCTATCAAATATGAAAGCATGAAGATGAATAAATAAATAAACTTAGAATTTCTTCTCTAAGAATTAACAGGTTAAACTGATCTAAGTAATTTAAGTGTGTGTGTGTGTAATTTATATAATATATATACACACACCTTATATGTATTATATAATTGCAAATTATATTTAAAGATAATCTGTCATTATTATAGAATCTATGACAAAATTTTACAATATCAATTTTTCTTTACAGAAAAGAATGGTCTTTTCAAAATTGATGTTATACATTTTTGAATCTACTTCTTGATATTTAAAGTAATAGCAGTTTTCTAAACTTTCTTGGCTACGCATGATATAACCCCAAGTTCCTAAGAAAGTATTAGATGCCTTCATTTTAGAATGTAATTCAAAATAGTAAAATAGCATTCACATCTTTAACATGATAACATTTGCATGTACAGTATTTCTATTTATTACAAGATTCTTCCCAATGAAAACCAAAATTGGCCGTGATCAAATCCGAGTAGTTGATGTACCCTTATCTTTCTTACACCAGCAACAAAGAAAATCTATTTCAGCTACAATCAGAAATCGTTCTGAAATAGTCTTTCAGATGTTCCACTAAACTCAGAAGAAAATCCTTTCATAAATTCATTTCAAACTCAAGTTACACTTAACACAAAACATGTGTTTTAAATGTATGTTTAAAACACATGTTTTAAAATCTTACATAAATTGATACTCCATTATCAAATATTCCAAGTCTTCACCCCATAAGTCAGAAATATCAGCATTTTCTACTTTAAAGGTATTTTAAAATTTCTGATATGTTTCAAATTCAATTTGATTAACAACAAAATGTGATTAAATTGATTATATTAACACTGTTAAATTTTGGGGCAGGAAATTCTAGCTGAAACTGTTGACATTCCTTAAAATAATAATTATAAAGAAATTGGTTTAACATTATTATACATTCTGTCCAACTTTTCAAATAAAATCAGGTACAACGTATTAGAACAATATCTCTCTGTGTCTTTTGTTTTGCTATAAGTTAAAATACTTTTTGCTTTATGTTGACTCAGATAACTGCCAAGATCTCTACAGAAATATATGAAGTAATGGTATGTGGGAATGACCTTGGGAGAAAGGGGGAAGAAATGCAGCCAAGGGGAACCATCAGTTTAAAAGGCAACTCAGTCCATGCCAGGAAAAGACAGGGCAAGTGGTTCAGAAGAGCCCCTCCCAGTTTCATGGGCTGTAAAGGGCACAGGGGGAAGGAATGTACTTTTGGATTGCAAGATTCTGTTAAAGTAACCCTACCTTAACAGTAGAATTAGCTCATCTGATGATACATTCTCTACGATCTACTTTGCAAGGCTGACACATAATCATGTTCTAATAAAGACTGTAAAGGTCTTTCAGTTAAATTATTACACATAAATATATATGATTAAATAACTGAATAGTAATATCAGTATTACTGCTCATTCTGTTGGATGTGTAATTGTATCTGTTCTATTGTATATTCTATTGCATTTGTAATTCTCATACCATCGTATGCAGATACTTTAAACTTTCTGTTGCTGTCTCACTTGTTTTAAACAACATGCTAACAATTTACCTGTTAATTCATCAAGCACTCAATATTTTAATTTTAAACTCTTCAACTTGATCAGCATAAAAATAATCTATCAGCTCTGTGAGCGTAGCACAGTATACTTTCTATTTATAGGTTGATTTAACCATCAAATACTTTCCAAGTTAAATTCTCTTTTAATAATATTGGAGCCTTGGTGGTGCAATGAACTAAAGTGCTGTTAAGTAGCACTTAGCTGCCAGCTGCCTGAAATTACTGCAACTTCAAATCTTACCAGGCTCAAGGTTGACTCAGCCTTCCAGTTCAGTGAAGATTAACTCACTGACAGAATCCATGATACTGACAGCATACTTACCAGAGACACATAAAGGCAACTCCATGTAACCGTCAACACACTTTCTGACTGATGGAACCACAATGACAAATCCTTCATTGCACTGAAATTGCAGGCTATGATTACTCTGAATAAGTCGAGCTTCTCTTTGACTCCCAAATACAAACAGGTTTTTTGTTGCTAGCTGTTGCCTTGTGACACTGCAGGGTGCTAAAAAAAATAGAAAAGAAAAGAAGGTAGATCTTCTGAAGGGAGATAATTGTCCATTGGTTTCTCCTCTATTCCACCCCTAAGAAAGTAAGCCAGATTTACAAGTCGCAATGGATAATTCTAGGCCAAATACAAATAAACCAAGTTAGAGCACAGTACTAATGATAAACAAGTTATGATTCTGCTATAGTTTTTAGATCTATGCTAGAGGACTGGCTTATAGGAGCATGCCAAACGGATGTTGTTCTGTTTGTTTTAAGTTAAGAACACACAGCGTAATTCAGAATGTTCTGCAAAGGTATCTTTAGTTAACTGAGTTGTAATGGGACAATTTCTAGTTTTGGAAATTTTGGCTCATATTAATGAGATTATTGTTATTAATAATGGGGCAAATCAGTATCCTATCAGTCAATGTTCTTCCACCCATTTAACATTTCCAGCATTACAGGTTTGACAGACAATACTTTAAAGCACTCTTTTAGCTATCCAGGAAATATTATAAAGCCCCTTATTGAATTGTGATGTCGTTGTTCAATTGCTAAGTCATGTCTAACTCTTCACAACCCCATAGACCATAGCAAACCAGGACCCCTGTCCTCAATTGTCTCCTGGAGTTTGCCCAAATTCATGTTCATTGCATCAATCCACCTCATCCTCTGCTGTGCCCTTGTCCTTTTGCCTTCAATCTTTCTCAACATAAGGGTCTTTGCCCTGCTTCATTTTTAACTTCATGGCCAAACTTCTTATTGCTATTATTTTGGTTATCTTGATTTCATAATTTTTGAATTCCAATCCACTATGATGAAAAGGACATCTTTTTTTGATGTTAGTTATAGAAGGTATTGTAGATCTTCAGCCTTTATAGCATGGGTGTCAAACTTAAGGCCCGTGGGCCAGATCTGGCCAATGGGGTGCTTAAACCTGGACCATGGAGCTGGCCTGGAAATATCAAAGAACTGTCCCACAGTGCCTCTGCTGGCTAAAAATGGACTGCATGGAGGCTGCACAAGGCCCCCGTGTGGCCCATTTTTGGCCTCCCTGGACTCCAGCAGCACTCTGCTGGGCAAAAACAGGCCGTGCAGAGGCCTCGCAGGTCCCCCTCATGCGGGCCATTTTTGGCCTCCCCAGCCTCCAGAAGCACTCTGCCAGACAAAATTGTGTTGTAGGGGTGCCATGCACCCCCACACCCTATTTTAGCCAGCAAAGTGCTGTAGGAGATATCCATCCCATCTCCCACCCACCCCACTTCCCTCCCCACCCTTTACTGGCCCACAGAAAACTACAATGCTGATCTGGCCCTCAAAGAAATACAGTTTGATGCCCTGCTCTATAGCATCAGTGGTTGAGGCATTGATCTGAAGGCTATGATGTTGAAGGCTTTGCCTTGAATTCTAACCAAGATCATTCTGTCATTTTTGAGTTTATATTGTTTTTCCATTAAAATTGCTCAATCTCATCCACTTTTATTGCACTGATTCCCAAGATGTTGCTGTCAATCTTCCCATTTCATGTTCAACCAGATGCATGTTACTTTGATTCATAGATCTTACATTCCAGATT
Organism: Ptyas mucosa; assembly: GCA_012654045.1. Taxonomy (NCBI): domain Eukaryota; kingdom Metazoa; phylum Chordata; class Lepidosauria; order Squamata; family Colubridae; genus Ptyas; species Ptyas mucosa. The sequence goes on from WNWU01012258.1 coordinate 14,465, forward strand.
CCTATGGAATAGGGTTCTTACAGCACTGGACTTTCTTTTCACCACCAGACACATCCACAGCTGAGTGTCATTTCAGCTTTGGCCCAGCTGCTTCATTCTTTCTTGTGCTACTTGTAATTGCCCTCCTCTCTTCCCCAGTAGCATATTGGACACAATCCAACCTGAAGAGCTCAGCTTCCAGCATCATATTGTTTAGCCTTTTGGTACTGTTCATGTGGTTTTATTGGCAAGGATACCGGAGTGGGTTGCAATTTCCTTCTCAAGTAGAACACATTTTGTCAGAACTCTCGTATGACCTGTCCATCTTGGGTGACCCCACAAGGCTTAGCTCATAGCTTTTGAGCTTTACAAGCCCCGTTGCCATGACATGTCAGTAATTCATGAAGGGGTTTGTTGAATTAATTACATCCTAATATCCATAACAAGCATAACGAATAACTTTGGGGAACTGGAGGAAAAATCACTACCAAGGCAGTTCTACAGCATTCTATGGAATTCTGGCTGAATTCCATAGAAAAAGAATTCACTTTCCTATTTTATTAACCACTCAATCTGTAACCAGATGTAACTGTATCCCGCAGTTACTCAGCATCCTTGAATAAGCCTCCAACTGAATATCATTTAATTATATCCACTATTTTACTTGCTCATTCAACAATTTGGATCAGTTTAATTATTTTTTAAAAAATTTCGAATGGAAGATGACACCAGCACAGTTTGTGGCTTCAGAGGAATGCCTGGCTTCAGAGGGAAAACCTGGATGCAAATTCAATGCAATTCTTCTCCTATTGGATGAATTCAGCATTTTCTCCCAGGTTTACACAAGTCAAAGAAAGCATGATGCCTTATCCAAGCATTTTGGTGGATGAGGTGTCCATTTTTGTCCCTTAGACTGAATCCATTCAAGTCCCTCCAAGACATAGCCAGGGTTGCACCTGTATTGCACTCGGTCATTTTCCAGATACTTGGCTTTCTCAGCGCTCACAATTTCCCCAAAGTCAATCTCATCTGGTTCTTCACATCCTGAAACTATATTTACATAAAATTATCTTATTTGCTTAGACAAGCTCACTTTTTCTATTTACTCTCATGAACGTCCCATGATCTGGAGATAACAAACCCAAGTTAGATAATTATTTCCCACTTTTGTCAATTAAAAAACCAATGCTTGCTGGACACTTAACTATAAGTAATCCTCAATTTAGCGATCATTTGAAATGCCAAGGAACTTATTTATTTATTTATTAGTCCAATTATGCCACCCTTCTCCGTAGACTTAGGGCGGTTTACAATGCATTATAGCAATAGCTTGCATACTTTTATATATATATACCTGATTCTTAGGGCTTTCGGCCCCTGCAAGTGGTGTTGTTCTATACAAAGCTGGTTTATTGTCCCCACAATCTGGGTCCTCAATTTCCCTACCTCGGAAGGATGGAAGGCTGAGTCAACCTTGAGCCTGGTGAGATTTGAACTCACACTAATTGCAGGCAGCTGGCAGCTAAGTGCTAGCACTTAACAACACTTAGACCGCTTCACCACCGAGGCTCTTATTTGTGGAGTGCTTATGATCCAGATTCAAAATTTCAACAGTCACCCCCTGCTTTGGTGCTGGGCAACTGGGTTGTATTTACAGCCAATTGCAGCATCCCGTGTACACATGACCCTGTTTTATGTCAGTTTTGCTGAAAACCTAAGTAAGTAAAAAGCATTTACTTTTGTTTTACTGCAAAGCCACACTAATAGCGAACTACTGGTATGCTTAACAAATACATATTCACTTAATGACTGTGATAATTCATTTAATGGCCACCACAAAAATATTTATAAAATCTAGTCACTCTCAAGACTGACTCACTTTATGATCATAACATGTTGCATAACTGTGATGGAAAGTCTCCATTAAGATATAACTCAAGGACTGCCTGTAATATGTAACCTTCCCTTGCTGATGTGTAACCTAAGCAACTCTGTGGATGGGGAAATAGAGAGAAGTTGAAGGGTCAGCATACCTGCCCCCACCAAGCAACTTCTTTTTAAGGGATTTTGTGGAATTTCCTCCTTGCCGGTACTTACTGTGGCTAAACATAGGTGGTCCTGAAGGAATCTTTCCGATATTGTACATATTAGTTTTTCAACAATAAATTTTTGTTAATTGTAACAAAATTATCTCATCTCATCTTTCCCTATATACTTCCTCAGCAATATCTGACTGAGAAATGTTAAAGCTTTTCCTCAGAGAAATAAATCAATTTCTTACTATTAATTTATCAATATCTATTATCTATAGTTTCTTTCTTTTTATCAAGTTTAAATGGTGCCAGCTGAGAATTTATTCTATAGGCTATAATTCTCTCACCTTGTTCTTCTCTCCCCTTTACTTATCTTTTTTAGAGATAGTGCATTGTAGAATACAATTGTGAGATATTGAGGGGGAGAGAGGGGGGGAGGGAAAGGGAGAGAGAGAGAGAGTTTATACAGTGTAGAGAGCACAAATATTCATTCAAAACAACAATGGTGGGCAGAAGCACGGAAGAAAATAATTGTAGAATATCTCTAATCCTTCAGCTATCGAATATGAAAGTAACAGCTTGATACGAGGTGGCAATCATTACCTATTGTAATGGTTTGTTAATTTTACAATTATTGGGAAAGGAACACCTTCTGTGATCTACGTTTACAGGGTCAATACTTTTCTTACTTTTCCCCCCACGAAAGAAACATAAATTGTTTAAAAAAGGGAAACAAGAAAGCCCAGCCCAGGCAACTGTCAGGCAACCATCAAAAACAGTGATAAATAAATAATTATTTATTTAATTATTATTTGCTCAAAGGTTTGATTAATGTGAATATAAGCAAATGTAATCCTAGCTTCAATGTCTTGAGATGTGAATATTTCCCTCTTTTTCTTCTCCTAAAGGATATTATCACTGTGAATTAAGATATATACTAATTACTTTTGTATGTATCCTGATGTAAACACATCTGAAATACATCTCTAACATTTCAAACTTCTGACTTGTCTCCTTGGAACAGGTTATGGTTCCTAGATGATCTATGTTTTTATGCATGTATCATGTGCTATAGGGACAACCCAAGGCATAATGGAGGCTCTCATAAAATCACCCCATCTAGAAGGAAGACGAGAGAAAAATTGGGGGGGGGGGGAATATAGATTCGTACTGATAGCATGTACTTGGTTAAATTATGGTAGAAATATGGTAGATATATAAATTATATTTATATAATATAAATATATTCCATTTTTACATCTGTTCATTTCAACTTTTGAGGATCTTTTTTGTTTATAAGCAAAATAAACCATTAAACATAAAGTAGTGTTATTAGACATGGTAATCATTTGGTTATCATCCTATCCTCTTTTTTATTAATTGAAGCAAAGTCCCCCAAAACAGGTGTGAATTTACAATACTGATGCAAGGTATTTTGCTATACACAAATCAGTTGCTCAAAAATCTTGCATTTAAGAAGGGGATTGGAATTATACTGTAAATCTATGATATTGTTAAAGAATCTGCCATTACAAATTTCCAGGAAGCCACAGATGGAAAATGAAACTCTTTGGTTTTGCTAAAAAGAAATTGCTTCTTTGATGAACGCAACAGAAGCTACTTTCCTTAGTAACCTTTTGATTTCTTTTCTTCTTAACTTACCATTTTGAGAAGAGCCACCTGGCCAGAGAAGAACAGCAGCAACCAGGAGTAGCCAGCTCTTCATAGCTCTTCAGGCAATGTCTGAACTACCAAACCTCAGTTCAACAGTTTGGCAATCTCAGTGGATTTCTCTCAGCTACTACCATCCCTTCCTCATTTTATATGTTTGTTTGTTTTCAAGGAATCTGGTAGAAGACAGTATTACGGGAATAGGAAAGCAATCTTGCCAAGAGCTAAGAGAGGATTTCACAAGAATTTTTTGAACTTTGTGTTGCAATGATTGCCATAAACAAATAAAGCAATACTTTGGCTTTTCAGGCAGTGCTTCCAATTCTTACAAAAGAAAAAAAACCACCACTTGCATTCAAGAATCTTTCCAACGTCTTCAGCAGCAGCAGCTAACAGCAAAATTATTATACATGACATTTATGAATCTGACAGATCTATTTTGCATTTATGATGTATAGGAACCACACGTTGTAGATATCCAATATCTTTCTTTAAAAAAACTGTAGTTTTACAATCTTCAGTCAAATACAGTTAATCATTGGCATGGGAGTTAATCATAACATGTACCCTTTGATACCTGTTTGTTTCCCCTCCTCCCCCCCCCCCAGATTCTGGAGAGCTGGGGTTGGATTTAATTTTTACAAATATCTAGGAAGTCAAAATAATATCAACTCCCAGTGGATATAAGAACAGAGAAAATAAGAAACATATTGCCTCCTTATCAGAAGGATACAAGATCTACCTTTTTCTTCTTACCTCATTTTTATACCTGTGTATAAGAGCTATAAAAACTTGGTTTTTACCAAGTTTCCTTCCCTCCTGAAAAAGGGAATTCAATCACTATAGATCCCCTCACACAAAAGCTCACACAATAGTGTAAAGCACCCCCATTATGGTCCCAAGCCAATTGTGTGAGACAGGTTTTGAGGTCAATCTAGAAGGCCTAGAGGGTGGGGTCATATATCATCTCCAGCAGCAAGATTTTCTAGGTGTGGGCATGGCAAAAAAGGCTCTTTTCCTAGAACCTCTTAGTTGAAGTTCCTTGACTGATGGGTTCTATAGCATGCTACTTCTAGTAATTGACTAAAATTATTCAAGTGACAGAAAAATTGTAGACCGTTCTATCACTGAGCAATTTTTCCTTTTTAATAAATAATTATTGACACAATAACATACAATAAACTTTAAGAAGGTTTACAAGGCATTTTTAATATTAACATTGGTCCACACCTTAAAGACCTTTAGAAAAGCAGCTAGGATCTTTCCTTGGCCCTTTTTTGGGTCAGGAAAACCAGAATCAGATGAATAATTTCTTATCACCATTTTATTTTCTTAGAAGGTGTTAACTGAATGTGTGTTTTTTCTTATTATTTGTTGATGATTTTTTTTCTATGCTTCTTCTTGAGCAGAGGGTTATACCAGGAGACTTCAATGTTCCCTTCCAATTCTGTTATTCTGTTACTTCTTTATATATTGTATTTTTTTCTTTATGATATTCTTAATATACCCTGTTTCCCCAAAAATAAGACATCCCCTAATAATAAGCCCAATTAGGCCTTTGAGTGTATGGGCTAAAATAAGCCTCTCCCCGAAAATAAGCCCTCCCTGAAAATATTTAAATGCAGAGCTGGGAATTAGGTAAGACAGCAAGAGGAACCCCATCTTACTCCATGCAACCCAAAATAATATGACATCCTAGAATGTGAAGTCAAATGGGCCTTAGGAAATTTAAGCAACAACGAAGCTAGTGGAGGTGATAGTATTCCAGTTGAGCTATTCAAAATCTTAAAAGATGATGCAGTAAAAGTGCTACACTCAATTTGCCAGCAAATTTGGAAAATTCAACAGTGGCCACAGGATTGGAAAAGGTCGGTTTACATTCCAATTCCAAAGAAAGGCAATGCCAAAGACTGTTCAAACTATCACACCATTACACTCATATCACATGCTAGTAAAATTATGCTCAAAATCCTACAATCTAGGCTCCAGCAGTATGTGGATCGAGAACTACCAGAAGTACAGGCAGGATTTCGAAGAGGCAGAGGAACTAGAGATCAAATTGCCAACATACGTTGGATCATGGAGAAAGCTAGGGAGTTCCAGAAAACATCTACTTCTGCTTCATTTGATTGTGTGGATCACAACAAATTGTGGCAAGTTTTTAAAGAGATGGGAGTACCAGACCATCTTACATGTCTCTTGAGAAACCTATATGCGGGTAAAGAAGCAACAGTGTGAACTGGACACGGAACCACTGATTGGTTCAAAATTGGGAAAGGAGTCTGGCAAGGCTATACATTATCTGAAACTCAAATATTTTGGCCATTCCTTCTAATGAGAAGGAAGGACTCACTGAAGAAGAGCCTAATGCTGGGGAAGATTGAGGCAAAAGAAGAAGGGGACAACAGAGAACGAGGTGGCTGGATGGAATTACTGAAGTAGTAGGCGTGACCTTAAATGGACTCCAGAGGATGGTAGAGAACAGGAAGACCTGGAGGAACGTTGCCCATGGGGTCGCGATGGGTCAGACATGATGTCTCAACTAACAACAACAACTGTCAAAAAGAAAAAGAAAAGAAAAACAAAGCCTTGTTTCCCATCTTAGATGTTAATAGGCATAAACCTGTTTGGCTGAACCTCCTTCTGATTATGAACATCAAGTTTGATTATGATAACTCCAGAGCAACAACAGCAGAAGCAACTGTTTGTGGGTCTTTGATTGGATAGTGAGTACCACTCTGTTGCTTTACAAACTGTAAAACTCTATTTCTTTACAAAATATATTACAAACTGTTTGGCAATGTAAAATCATTTTTAGATTTTTTTAAAATTTTTTTTAAGAATTCAACACATCTACACACTAAAAATATCGTTTACAATTATCTATTGTTATTGCTTTAAGATGGGTTGCTGATTGATAATTCAGAATAATCAAAAGTTTGCAGCTAAAATTCAGGGTAAATTCCTCACTCCAGATGCATTTTTAAAAAGTTATTCATAATGTTGCATTATAATATTTTATCTGCCTTAAACATGATCTACAAACTTGTTTTTAAATGTTATCATTTTCCCAGTAGTTACAGTTGGTAAAATTTGTCTTTTATGAAATAGGCTTTTAGGTTTGGATCCACTGCTTATAACTCTGTTTACAATCCAGCTTCATGTGGTCACATTAAAGAGAATGATATATGATTTCAGAAATTCACCTTCTGGCTCAAAGGTGCTATATATATCCTTTTATTAATTTACTTAGATCTGTAAAATAAAAAGTGAAGAGCAAAGAAGTAAATTTGCAATGTTTTCAATTATTATCTTTGAAAATAAAAGATAAAGGAGACAAAGAATACTATTTAACGTGGAATAGGTTTTATCAATGGTTAGAGACAAGAGGTAGAAATTAGATGAAGAAAGAGTCTTGCTATGTTTAAGTAAAATATGAATGTTGTTTATAATCATATGCATGCCAATATATAGGAACAATAGGAATAATAGGAACATAAATAAGCGAATATAATTATAAATATGGTTAGAATTATTTTGTTATATTATTATTATTATTATTATTAGTAGTAGTAGTAGTAGTAGTATATGTGTTATCTTTTTTTTCTTTCCTTTTTGAAAAATGTTATGCTCAGACAATACACTGTATTCAAAATACTTATATATAAATAAAAAAAACCTTGACATAAAAAAAGAAATAAATTTGCATCTGTACATTTTATGTAATCGCTTTAAAACTGAGTCATCCGATCTGCAGCAGAAAGCAACCTGCAATAATTTTAACATATCGAACTACATAGGCAAGAAGATTCTGAAATGTCAGCATTGCCATATTTTTTAAGCCAGATAGCTAAAACTACTCAAGTGACTCAAAAACTGTAGGCCGTTTTGTCACTGAGCAATTTCTATTTTTTTGAAGATGACTTCTGACACAATGACATCTAATAAAGTTTAACAATTTATTAGGCATTCTTGATATTTTGGAATATAAACTCTGGCATTTAGAATGAACCAATGCACCAACATTTTAAAACTAGGAGTGGGGAATTAGATGTTACCAAACTTTAATTCATCCTCACAGGGGATACACTTGAGGAAAGCTGGGATACAAATGCAGTGATTAAACAAACTCACAGTATCCTCAGACAACACAGCCAATAGAAGAATACTGGGAACTGTAGTTCAGCAATATCAAGAAAGCCCCCATTTCCTTATTAACTAAGAAAGAAAAAGTTCCAATAAATGTCCATTACAGAAATATTTGATATTTACATGTATATCACAACACAAATTGATATTTTACTAATAGTGTTTGCATTAATTGCAGTTTCAATGAAAGTCTCATCATACAATAAGATTCCTGTGATCAAATGAAATCCTGTCCATACAGAGCAATGGGAGAAAACTACTATGGGGATGGGAGTAATACTTTAAAACAATGAGGCATGGGACAGGGAGGTACAAACATCACCCATCGTTTCATCTCTTCTAGTCTGATCCTAAATCCTGGCAGATTCCAAGACTGAAGACCAGGAGATCCCTCTGTCTGAGGCTGAAATGAGTGGACTTCAGTGAGCTATTTTCATTCATTTCATTGTTCTCAGTGCAATAAATTCAGTATGCACCCTAAAGTTTTCAGGAGAAAGCAAGTAATTCTTAAACTGGATTTGGTTGTCCCTTGAAGTCAATAGAATTTCATTTAGTGATGGATAGCTTTTCTTGTCCAGGCAGAGGTAGGTTTCAGCAGGTTCTGAACAGTTCTGGAGAACTAATAGCGGAAAATTTGAGTAGTTTGGAGAACCGGTAAATACCACCTCTGACTGGCCCCACCCCTATCTATTCTCTGCCTCCTGAGTCCCAGCTAATTGGGAGGGAATGGAGATTTTACAGTATCCTTCCCCTGGAGTGGGGCCAGAATGGAGATTTTACAATTAGCAATTGGAATGAGTTTGGGGCAGAGTTCGAAGATTATGCCTTAGCTACAGGCTTGGAAGAGAAGTCGGCAGCAGTTCAAGCTGCCACATTAAGGAGATTGATGGGCAGTGAATGCCTCCATATCTACAAACACAATTTAACCCTTTCTGTGGAGCAAGAAAGAGATACCAAACTTATTCTAGACACTTTAGAGACTTATTTCAGACCTCTCAAAAATGTTATTTTTGAAAGATATATATTTGGCAGCTGCAAGCAAGAAGAAGGTGAAACTATAGATAATTTTGTCACACGCTTAAAGAAAAAAGCAGCCAGTTGTGACTATGGTCCCTTAAGGGATGAGCTCATTCGGGACAAAATAGTTTTGGGCATTGCTAGTGAAAGCACATGCCGCCGTCTCTTGAGGGAGCATAATTTAAGCCTACAAGCTGCAATTGAGATGTGTCGGACTATAGAACTTACTGACAAACAGCTGAGAGTCCTAGAGCGAGGTAAGGATTGTCTTAATACAGTCTCTAAACAACAACCAAGTATGATGAATTAGCAATACAAATATCAGAATAAAAGGCAGTTTTATAATTAATCTGTGAAGAATTAAGTAGCATGCAAATATTGCGGCAGTATACACATACAAGAGATAGAGCAGTGCCCAGCATATGGGGAAATCTGCAGAGTGTCTGGGAGGCTTAACCACTTTGCAGGAGTGTGTCAGGCACAGGAAAGGGAATTAAGGAAGCTGCATACAATTGAGCAAACGTTAGACTCGGAGAATGCATCTCAGGAGGAGGCATCTTTGTTTATCACTGATGCGGTTTATAGGAAAGAATGTATCGGTGCAATACACTCCAAGGGCAAAAAATGGTTTGTGAATCTCAGGTTTAACAACATAATTCAACCCTGCCAGCTGGACTCAGGTGCAACCTGTGATGTTATGAGTTTAAAGGACAAAATGAAATTGGCATCAGGGATAATTCTTCAGCCTAGCAGTACTAAGTTGAAGTTATATTCAGGAGAATTAATGGGCCTATTTCAAACAGAATGCAGCATACATGGGGATCTTTATAAATTTGAATTTGAGATTGTGGAAGCTGATCAGAAACCATTATTGTCAGGATCAACATGTGAGCACTTGGGGTTGATGCAGTTTACCATTCCGGCCGAGTTACACAATGTTGTGAGTTACCCCCCTAAATCTTTGGTGGGGCCATTGACAAAACAGCAAATCCTCCAAGTATACCAGGAAGTGTTTGAGAGCCCCATAGTATCTGTTCCAGGAGAGGTTCATTTTGAACTTGACCCTGCTATTTCCCCAGTACAAAGTGCACCACGCAATGTGCCTATAGCTATTAAGCAGCAGGTTAAAGCACAACTGGATAAGTACAAGGTGGAAGGACATATTACGTCAGTATCTGAGCCCACTGACTGGATAAGCAACATGGTTGTTATTAGGAGGCCAGAGATTAGAATTCGCATTGACCCCAAGTTTCTGAATATGGCCCTGAAGCGGTCACATTATTTAAAGCCAATGCTTGATGATGTTTTGCACAAGCTACCCAAAACACGGGTTTTTACGCTTGTTGACACTAGAGACGCCTTTTTACAGTGTAAGCTAGATGAAATAAGTAGCCACATCACTACATTCTGGACCCCATGGGGTAGAAAGAGATGGCTTAAATTACCCTTTGGAGTTTCAGTAGCACCAGAAGTATATCAATGAAAGCAGCATGAATTACTGAGTGGGCTCGATGGAACTGAGCCAATAGCTGATGATATTCTTATAGTTGGCTGTGATGCAACAGACAAAGAAGCTGAGCATGATCATGATGAGAAGTTAATAGCATTATTGGATCGGTGTAGGCAGGTAAGGTTAAGACTCAGTGTAAAAAAGTTGCAATTTAAGGTGCACGAAGTCTGCTTCCATGGGCATATTTTGTCCTCACGAGGTTTAAAAGCCTATCCAGAAAAGATTAGAGCCATTGTGGAGATGCCATCGCCTGCTGATGTTAAATCAGTGCAGAGATTTATCGGATTTGTTGCAAAATTTCAGCCGCACCTATCAGAAGTGTGGCAGCCCATTGAGATGCCTTCTGGACAAAGATGCAGTTTGGCATTGGCTCCCCAAGCATGAGCAGGCAGTACAGGAGATAAAATGCTTGGTCACTATTGCTCCAGTGTTAAAATATTATGATGTTACGAAGACTGTTACCATTCAAAGTGACTTGAGCAAAAATGGCCTAGGATGTTGCCTAATGCAAGAAGGTCAGCCAATAGCATACGCGTCCAGAGCGCTCTCTTCTACCGAGTTGAACTATGCTCAAATTGAAAAGGAGTGCTTTAGTATTGTATTTGCCTACCAGCTTTTCATCATTATCTTTATCGCCGGGATATAATCATAGCCGAAATTGATCACAAGCCGCTAATACCCATATTCAAGAAACCCCTTTTGTATTCTCCCAAACGTCTGCAGAGCATGATGCTTAGTTTGCAGAATTACAACCTAAATGTTGTCTATAAGCCAGGATGTGAAATGTATATTAGTGATATCCTGAGTAGTGCTACATTAGATCAGGTGACACTTGGAGGAGAACATGAGCATCAGAGGGACTGCTGGATGCAACAGGAACATTTTTTTTTTGCTGAAGTTAACCAAGCAGACTCTTAAGTGGGAGTTCGAGCACGTGATCTCTTCACTGTGTCATCTGCAAGCTAACGGCAAAGCTGAATCAGCTGTGAAGATCGCTAAGAATCTATGTAGGAAAGCTCACAGTGAAGGTAAAGACCCATGGAAAGCCATTCTACATTGGAGAAATACCCCATCTGGGGGCATGGACAGTAGTCCGGCACAGACTGATGGCAAGGAGACTAAAGACATCACTACCAGTGTCTGACAGGCTGCTTGAGCCCTCGGTGATACAAGGGGTTAAAGAAAAGTTATGGCTGAAGAGACAAGTGGTCAAGGCAAGATATGACAACTCAGAGATTTGCCAGAATTGAAGATCGGGGAACAGATTCAGATGAAACCGCTGCCTGGAGAATTAACAGGTCGCTGGAAAATTGGTAGCTGCTTACAACAAGTGGCTCCACATCAAAGAAATTAAGAGATCAGAACAGGAGGTCAAAGGAATTATTCAAGAAAAATATGAAGCAGTTAATAAAGATATTCAAACAGTTATTAAAGGCCTGTCTGAGGTAGTGTTGCAGATTGATAAAAAAGTGGATAATCTTGCCTCAGAGGTGGAGACTAAATTTAAAGCATCTGACTCAAGAATTGCTGAAGTTGAAGAAATAACACAAAAAATTGAAAATGAGATCACTATGATGCAATTTTGATCAATGGAATTTGCTATTAGACTCAGAGGTGTAAAAGAGAACAGCAGGGAAGATCTTAGAAAAATTTGTGCTGATGCTTTAGCGGTTTTGTTGAAGGTAGAACCTGGCGAGGTCTTGTGCAAGATTGACAAGGCGTACAGAGTTAACTCTCGTGTGGCAGTACAAAGGCAACTGCCTAGAGATGTGATGATATATTTTACAGATAGGAGAATGAGAAATGAAATCTTGCAAAATTCATTTGTCACTGCTATTCTAGTTGATGGAGTTGAGATTGGAGTTTTCAAAGAATTACCACCTAAAATGTTAAGAGATAGAAAGGATTTTGGATTTTTGGTGGCAGAACTGAAAAAACAGAATATACAATTCAGATGGGATGCTCCAATAGGTATAATACTGAGGATACGAGGAGTAAGATACCACCTTAATACTATTGCAAAAGCAGAAGAATTTTATTATAACGTTTTGAAAGCGGGTTCTCCTCCTCCACGTACATCTTCACCAATAGATAAGGATGCTCAATTACAAGCTGAGTTTGAACAAAAAACTGAAGCACATATAAAGCAGTCGCAAAAGGAGGCAAGAGAGGCACAGGGAGCTGTAGGTGGTGTTGTGGTTGACCCTTTTGCACCATATGAAGCTTCTCCTTTGGAAGAAATGTATAAAACTATCACAGAGGAGGCGATGGCTCTTGAGTTGACAACATCCAAAATGGAAGAGCAACGTATAACCAGAGCAATGTCTAAACAAATGAAGCAACAGCAGCAAGAATATATTAAGCCACAGCGTGAAAAAAGAACCAAAGACAAGCAACAAGCTGAAGTCATGGGAGGAGCTAAACCGAAGATTACTACCGTAGGAGAAAATCTTCAACAATTGCTCTCAAAACTTCAGACAGGGTCAAATGGCACTTAAATTTTTGTCTTGGAATGTTAATGGATTGAACTCTCCACAAAAAAGAAGGAAGATATTTCACTATTTGAGACAATTTCATAATGATGTTATTTGTTTACAGGAGACTCATATAAAATTGCAAGATCAGAAATACCTGATAAATTCAAAATTGGGGATGCAATTTGTTGCTTCAAATTTGGAAAAGAAGAATGGAGTGGTGATATATATAAATAAGAGACTTGTAGCTAAAACTATAGAAGTAGATAAAGATGGAAGATATATTGCAATTGAAGTTATTACAGATGGTGGACCAATCTTGTTGGTCGGAATATATGCTCCAAATCAACAGCAGGAAAATTTTTATAAATTGCTTCATTTAAAAATTTTGGATTGGGATTATTCAACTATTATAATAATGGGCGACTGGAATGGAGTAATTCAACCTAGATTGGATAAAAAAAACTACGGCCAAAATAGGGAATAAACTACCACAAGCTTTTTTTGAACTGAAAGAGGATTTGGAACTGAAAGATATTTGGAGAGTTTGAAACCCAAATGAATTGGACTTTACTTTTTACTCAGACAGGCACAAATCCTTTTCCAGAATAGACTTTTTTCTCTTAACTTCTAACTTACTTTCTAAAGTAAAGAAAATAAAGATATTTCCTAGGACTTTGCCTGACCACAGTCCGGTCTGGATGGAAATCGAGATGGGCAAAAGAGAAAGAAGATCCTGGAGAGTAAATGAGAATCTATTTAGATATGAAAAAAATATAATTGAACTTAAAAAGCATTTAAAGGAGTTTTTTCAACTGAACTTGAATAAAGGTACCCCTATCGAAACAGTTTGGGATGCAGGTAAAGCATATATGCGGGGAGTACTAATTCAAATGAACTTTAAACACAGACAGAATCAACAGAAGAAAAGAATACAACTGGAATCTGAGATAAAAAAGAAAGAACAACAACTGATACAAAAACCAACAGATGGAAAATTGCAAATGGCAATAAAACTTTTGAAGGATCAATTCCAAATGCTTATAGCAGACCAAACGGCAACTAACTTACAATTTGCAAAGCATAATACCTTTTCTAATGCTAACAAACCGGGCAGGTGGTTGGCGTATACTTTGAGGAAACAAGCATCGACACGAATTATTGAGAGTACTGAATATGCTGATAAAGAAGTTTATCAACAAGATCTAATTAAAAAAGCCTTTTTGGAATATTACACTAAGTTATATGCTAAAGATGATATACAGAATTTTACTATAGATGAATATTTAGAAAACAAAAGAGTTTCAAAAATTTCAATGACTCAAAAGAAAAGCTTGGAACAATTGATAACAGTGGAGGAGATCAGTTTTGCTATAAAACAATTAAAAACAGCTAAAGCTCCAGGGACGGATGGCTTAACTGCAATTTATTATAAAACTTTACAAGAAGAAATGATTGAGCATCTTAAAGATTTATTTTGTAATATACAACTAGGAGGTAAGATACCTTCCTCATGGAAAACAGCTTTTGTTTCATTGATCCCGAAAGAAGAATCAGGTCTTAAGAAACCAGAAAATTACAGACCAATATCTTTATTAAACACAGACTATAAAATCTTTGCAAAAGTACTAGCCAACAGATTGATGCCAGTTATTCAAAAGATAATTCATCATGACCAAGCAGGATTTATCGAAGGCAGATATATGAAAGAGAATGTTAGGCAAGTTATAGACCTAATGGACTATCTAGATAAGAATAAACAGATCTCTGCAGTGCTGGTTTTTTTGGATGCAGAAAAAGCCTTTGATCGAGTGAATTGGAACTTTATAATTAAGACTTTGGAAAAAATGGATTTGGGGGAGCGGTTTATACAAGCGATTGGTGCAATTTATCAAGAGCAATGTGCACAACTTATCATAAATGGATGTTTAACATCGAATTTCAATATACAAAAAGGCACCAGACAAGGTTGTCCATTATCCCCGCTATTATATTTTTTAACCTTAGAAGTCTTACTTAATGCAATACGGGATTCGAACTCTTTGACTGGAATAGCTATAAGGCAAGAGGACTATAGAACTAAGGCATTTGCAGATGATCTGGTTGTTACCCTATCACAACCTATGAATTCAATAATTCAGATGAAAAATATTATAGAAGATTATGGCATGGTATCTGGTTTTAAGCTGAATCAGAAGAAAACTAAAATGATTGTCAAAAATTTGACAGAGAGCAAAAAAAAGGAACTGGAAAGAATGGCAGGTTTTGAGATTGTCTCAAAGGTCAAATATTTAGGAGTACAAATCGCAGATTCTAACGCTAAACTGTTTCAAAATAACTATGAGGTTCTGTGGCAAAAGATACAAAAAGATATGCAAAACTGGAAGAAACTGCAGTTATCATTGCTTGGAAGAATATCAGCAGTAAAGATGAATGTTTTACCTAGATTTATCTTCTTATTTCAAATGATACCGGTGCTTAAATCAGATAAACCATTGCTAGAATGGCAAAAAGGACTGAATAAATTCATTTGGAATGATAAAAAACCAAGAGTCAAACTGAAAATAATGCAAGATACTCATGAGAGAGGTGGTCTTAAACTCCCAAACCTTCGACTATATTATGAAGCAACTGCATTGATACAATTAAGTGATTGGTTTGGGAAAACTAAGACTGATTTGTTGAATATAGAAAGTCACGACCTTGTTTGGGGATGGCATGCATATCTATTTTATGATAACAAAGTGGACAAAGTGTTCAATAGTCATCTACTTAGAAATGCCTTGTTGAGAGTCTGGAGGAAGCACCGAATTAATTGGGATTACAAGATTCCGTTTTGGCTGGATCTTGCTGATACCATGTGGAATACAAATATTAAGTCACTCGGGGGTTTCTTATATAAAGAGTTACTTTACTTTGAAGAGGGCAGGTGGCGATTGAAGACTTTGGATATGCTGTTGGAAGAAGGGAAATCGTTGACTTGGTTGCAGTACAATCAATTACAGATGAGATGGAAAGAAGATCAACAAACTGGTTTAATGGAATATGAAGTAGAATTGGTTGAACAGATAAAGCGGACAGGTCCAATGCATATTAAGAGAGTTTATAATGTTCTGTTAGAAAGGGATTCAGAAAATGAGCTAGTTAAAGATTGTATGATTAAATGGGCGCGAAATTTCTCTCAACCAGTTATGATGGAAACATGGGGAAAAATATGGGTTCAGAATGTTAAATTTACACAGTCACAAAATTTACGAGAAAATTTTTATAAAATGTTTTATAGATGGCATTTAGACCCCAAGAAATTGTCTTGTATGTACCTTAATGTGCAGCCAAAATGTTGGAGATGTGATTGTTTAGATGCTACATATTATCATATCTGGTGGACTTGCAGGAAAGTGAGGGCTTTTTGGATAAAAATTTGGTGGGTTATGCAAAATGTTTTAAAGAAAAAAATACAATTTTCTCCGCAATTTTTTCTATTGGGTATAGCTAAAGATTTTACACTGGGTGAAACCAAACTGATTTTGTATATGGTGACAGCAGCTAGGTTGTTGATTGCCCAACATTGGAAGAGTGATGTTTTACCGACTGTTGACCAATGGACTCAGAAGATGGCTGGATTTGCAGAAATGGCAAAGATTTCAGCTTTTTTAAAAGATCAGACGCATGAGAAGTATATACAGGAATGGAAATTATGGATTGAGTATGTACAGAATAAGTATCAGACTAGAAAATATTATATCGCTTTTAGTTGAGATGATTATGTTAGTAAATATAGAAAAAAGATATGGAAGATTGAATAACATATATATTGTTTGGGAATATTAGCATTGCATATAATGGAAGTCAAGGGGGGAGGGAAGAGGGCGGAGGGGGAGGGCTAGGGTGGGGGTGGGATGAAATTATATATTGTCTTTTATATGTATTTTATAATGTTGGGTTGGGGGGGGAAAGGGGGGAAAGTTTGTATTTGTAAAACTTTTTCAATAAAAAAAAAGATTGGGAATGCAATTTGTTGCTTCAAATTCGGAAAAGAAGAATGGTGTGGTGATTTATATAAATAAAAGACTTTTAGCTAAAACTCTAGAAACAGATGACTGTGGAAGATATATTGCAATTGAACTTATTACAGATAATGGCCCAATTTTGTTGGTCGGAATATATGCTCCAAACCAGCAACAGGAAAATTTTTATAAGATGCTTCATTTAAAAATTTTGGAATGGAACTATACAACTATTATAATAATGGGGGACTGGAATGGAATAATTCAACCTAAAAAAGATTTAAAAAGTACGGCTAAATTAGGGATTAAGTTACCACAAGCCTTTTTTGAAATGCAAGAGGATTTGGAATTGAAAGATATTTGGAGAGTTCACAACCCAAACGAATTGGACTTTACTTTCTACTTGGACAGGCATAAATCCTTTTCCAGGATAGATTTTTTTTTTGTTAACTACTGATTTACTTCCCAAAGTAAAGAAGACAAAGATATTTCCTAGGACTTTGACTGACCATAGTCCGGTCTCGATGGAAATTGAGATGGGTGAAAGAGAAAGAAGATCCTGGAGATTAAATGAGAATTTATTTAGATATGAAAAAAATATAACTGAACTTAAAAAACATTTAAAGGAGTTCTTTAAATTGAACTTGAATAAAGGTACCCCTATTGAAATAGTCTGGGATGCAGGCAAAGCATATATGCAGGGAGTACTGATTCAAATGAACTCTAAACATAGACAGAACCAGCAGAAAAAGAGACTACAGTTGGAAAGTGAGATAAAGAAGAAAGAACAACAATTGATACAAAAACCAGCAGATGGAAAATTGCAAACAGTTATAAAACTTTTGAAGGATCAATTTCAAATGCTTATAGCAGATCAAACAGCAACGAATTTACAATTTGCAAAGCATAATACTTTTACTAATGCTAATAAACCGGGCAGATGGTTGGCTTATACTTTGAGGAAACAAGTAACTACACGAATTATTGATAGTACTGAGTATGCCGGCAAAGAAGTTTATCAACAAGAATTAATTAAAAAGGCCTTTTTGGACTATTATACCAAGTTATATGCTAAAGATAATATACAGAACAGTTTTATAGATAAATATCTAGAAGAAAAGAGAGTTTCAAAGGTTTCATCAGTTCAAAAGGAAAATTTGGAACAATTGATAACAGTTGAGGAGATTAGTTTTGCCATAAAACAACTGAAAACAGCTAAAGCTCCAGGGACGGATGGCCTAACTGCAGTTTATTATAAAACTTTACAAGAGGAAATGATTGAGCATCTTAAAGACTTACTTTGTAATATACAACTAGGAGGTAAGATACCTTCCTCGTGGAAAACAGCCTTTGTCTCATTGATACCGAAAGAAGAATCAGGTCCCAAGAAACCAAAAAATTACAGACCAATATCTCTCTTAAATACAGATTATAAAATTTTTGCAAAAGTATTGGCCAACAGATTGATGCCAGTTATTCAAAAGGTAATTCATCATGATCAAGCAGGATTTATTGAAGGCAGATATATGAAGGAGAATGTTAGGCAAATTATAGATTTATTGGACTATCTAGATAAGAATAAACAGATCTCTGCAGCGCTGGTTTTTTTGGATGCGGAAAAAGCCTTTGATCGAGTGAATTGGAATTTTATAATTAAGACTTTGGAAAAAATGGATTTGGGGGAGCGGTTTATACAAGCGATTGGAGCAATTTACCATGAGCAATCTGCACAACTTATTATTAATGGATGTTTAACATCAAATTTTAATATACAAAAAGGTACAAGACAAGGTTGTCCACTATCCCCATTATTATTTATTTTAACTCTAGAAGTCTTATTGAATGCAATACGGGATTCGAAATCTTTGAATGGAATAGCCATAAGGCAAGAGGACTATAGAACTAGGGCATTTGCAGATGATCTGGTTGTTACCCTATCACAGCCGATGAAATCAATAATCCAGATGAAGGATATTATAGAAGATTATGGCATGGTATCTGGTTTTAGATTGAATCAGAAAAAAACTAAAATGATTGTTAAAAATTTGACAGAGAGCAAGAAAAAGGAACTGGAAAGAATGGCAGGTTTCGAAATTGTTTCAAAGGTCAAATATTTAGGAGTACAAATCGCAGACTCAAATATAAAACTGTTTCAAAACAATTATGAGGTTCTGTGGCAAAAGATACAAAAAGACATGCAAACTTGGAAGAAACTGCAGTTATCCTTACTTGGAAGAATACCAGCAGTAAAAATGAATGTTTTACCTAGATTTATCTTCTTATTTCAAATGATACCGGTGCTTAAGTCAGACAAACCACTGTTAGAATGGCAAAAAGGAGTGAATAAATTTGTTTGGAATGAAAAAAAGCCGAGAGTGAAACTGAAAATAATGCAAGATACTTGGGAGAGGGGTGGTCTTAGATTTCCAAACCTTCGATTATATTATGAAGCAGCTGCATTGATACAAATAAGTGATTGGTTTGGAAAAACCAAGACTGAATTGTTGAACATAGAAAGTCATGACCTTGTTTGGGGATGGCATGCATATCTATTTTATGACAATAAAGTGGATAAAGTGTTTAATAGTCATCTACTTAGAAATGCCTTGTTGAGAATCTGGAAGAAGCACCGAACCAAGTGGGATTATAAGATTCCGTTATGGCTGGATCTTGCTGATACCATGTGGAATACAAATATTAAGTCACTCGGGGGTTTTTTATATAAAGAGCTACTTTATCCTGAAGGGGGAAGATGGCGGTTGAAGACTTTGGACATGCTGTTGGAAGAAGGGATTTCTTTGACTTGGTTGCAGTACAATTAATTACAGATGAGATGGAAAGAAGATCAACAAACTGGTTTAATGGAATATGAAGTAGAATTGGTTAGGCAGATAAAAGAGATAGGTCCAATGCATATTAAGAGAGTTTATAATGTCTTGTTAGAAAGGGATTCAGAAGATGAGTTAGTTAAAGATTGTATGATTAAATGGGCACAGAATTTCTCTCAACCAGTTATGATGGAAACATGGGAAAAAATATGGGTTCAGAATGTTAAATTTACACAGTCACAAAATTTGCGAGAAAATTTTTATAAAATGTTTTACAGATGGCATTTAGATCCCAAGAAATTGTCTTGTATGTACCCTAACGTTCAAGCAAAATGTTGGAGATGTGAGTGTCTAGATGCTACATATTATCATATTTGGTAGACTTGCAAGAAAGTGAGGGCTTTTTGGATAAAAATCTGGTGGGTTATGCAAAATGTTTTGAAGAAAAAAATACAATTTTCTCCGCAATTATTTTTATTGGGTATAGTTAAATATTTTACACTGGGTGAAACAAAATTGATTTTGTATATGGTGAGAGAAGCTAGGTTGTTGATTGCCCAATACTGGAAGAGTGATGCCTTACCGACTGTGGACCAATGGACTCAGAAGATGGCTGGATTTGCAGAAATGGCGAAGATTTCAGCCTTTTTAAAAGATCAGACGCATGAGAAGTATGGGAAGAATGGAAAAAGTGGATTGAATATATACAGAATAAATATCAGACTAGAAAATATTATGTAGCTTTCAGCTGAGGGGGATTGATCGTTATGCTAGTAAATAGAGAAAAAGATATGGAAGGGATGAATAACATATATATTGTTTTGAATTATTAGTATTGCATA
Organism: Ptyas mucosa; assembly: GCA_012654045.1. Classification (NCBI taxonomy): domain Eukaryota; kingdom Metazoa; phylum Chordata; class Lepidosauria; order Squamata; family Colubridae; genus Ptyas; species Ptyas mucosa. Next base: position 34,975 of record WNWU01012258.1, read on the forward strand.
TAGGGGAAGTCAAGGGGAAGGGGAAGGAAAAGGGTGGTGGGGGAGGGTTAGGGTGGGACTTGTAGGGAACTATATTTTTGTAAATGTAATTTTTATAATGTTGGGGAAAGGGGGGAAAGGGGGGGATTTGTATGTGTAAAACTTTTTCAATAAAAAAAAAACAACAAGTGGCTCCACGTTCCTATTTGGTGGACGTTGAAGGAACTTTGTATCATCGCAATCGGGTAGACTTGCGTGTAGCTGAGCGGCCAGACTTTACATATCCTGTGGACAGGCCAGATGTATCTGGTATTACCATGCCACATTTACCCATGGACAATGAGGAATGCACAGGGATGGGGCCTCAGATTAATGTTGACGAGAGCTCAGAGCAAGCGGGTATACCAGATAGCAGTCGAGTACCACACATTCCAGTAAGTGGTGAGAAGAGCCCAGTGGTTCCAGTGAGGACGGAGACGCCCAGAGTGCAAAGAGAGCCATTGGCACAAGAGGGTCAGTTGTTACTCACAGCGGCTGATGTTCGTGACCACCTGAGAGATTCAATTTGTACAAAGTGTTGATATTGTTCCTTTTTACAATTTGAACACTTTTGCTACGTTTTTAAATGTTTTATTATGGGATTGTTGTGTTAATATGAAAAGGGAAGATGATACAATTGCTTGCACAGGAACTTTGCATGTTTTCACAATGTTTTATAATGTTTTAATATGTGATAATATGAAGGGAAGATGTTACAGTAATGTTACAGTTGCTTGCCTCGGAACTCTGCATGTTTCACAATGTTTTATAATGTCTTAATATATGATAGCTGTGTTTATATGAAGGGAAGATGTTACAGTCACTTGCATCGGAACTTCGAATGGTTTACAATATAGTGTTTTAGTACTACAGTGTTTTATATTATTTTAATGTATATATGTAATGCTTATGGGGTTAGTGGGGTTTTTAATGTTTTAAAACATGATAGTTGTATTAATGAAAAAGGAAAGATGTTACAAGGGTTATGTCTGCAGTCTTGGCAGGATTAGTTTGAGATGTATTCCTTGACTTTTGAGGAGCTGCCTTCAGCTGCATTGGTGAGGTATTTCTGTCATATGTAGATATATACCTGTAATGATGGCTTGTTGAGGTGCTTTTATTGATGATTACTTGAAACAACTCAGAAGGCTGAAAAAAGTTATTTCCTCGCACTTACGACCATCCTCACATTTATGCCTGTTGCAGCATTCTTAGCAACTGTGTCACTCATTTCTCAACTGCAGTGCTTCCCTTTACCACGGTGACAAGGTAGGGTGCAAAATGTAAAATGTGAGGACAGTTGTAAGTGCAAGGACTGGTCAAAAGTGCGAGGACCAGTCAAAAATAACTTTTTCAGCCCTCTGAGTAGTCCCTATGCACATAAGGACTACCCACCAGCTGCAAAAAGTTATTTCTGACTGGTCCTTGTACTTTTGACTTGTCCTTGCACTTATGACTGGTTGTCATTTATGCCTGTTTCAGCATTCTTAACAACCATGTCACTCATTTCACAACTGCAGTGCTTCATGGGGCTGGGTGGGCATGGCCAGGTGGTCATGTGACCAGGTGGGCGTGGCCAACTCGATATCGCTTCTTTGCCCTAATGACAGTTTGCTGCAAGTGTGTAAGTGTGAAAAACAGTCATAAGTCACTTTTTTCAGTGCCATTGTAACTTTGAATGGTCACTAAATGAACTGTTGTAAGTCAAGGATTACCTGTACAAAAATACAAAAAGCTTCTCTGCTTGCAAAGCAAAGAATACCAATCCCTAAATACCAATCATTAGATTAGAAATACCTGTAAACTGGAGTTACAAATCAGGCAGAGTGCCAGAGCACCTTGAGGAATTAAAATAGTTAAAATGCAATAACTATCAGCAGCCAACTCTTGCTCATAAAATGAAACCCTTTAAGAGACTTCATTTAAGCTCTCCAGAATGAAGCAAAGGAGCAAATACAGTAGCCGTTTCTTGTTAAACCAGAACAAATAGACACAGGAACTAGCCAGATTTCTGAAGCTGCTTCTTTTCAGAAACAGAGATTAACATTTTTCCTTCCAAACAAAGATGAATAGGGAAAATTATCCCATCAATAAACACAGGATTAAACATCACCAAGCACAGAATTAAATTCACCAAAAAACAGTTTTAGACCAAAAGTCAGAAAGGGTATGTAAAGTCACGTTTGAATGTCAATCTTTCTAGATAGTCAAGAAGCCTTGCTGAATGTCACTCATTCTGGTTCTTTGTCATTAAAAGCTTCTTTCCGGCAGCTCTGCTTTGTTATTCAATTATTTCTTCAAAGTGCTGATTATTGGTGTGTCCAATGGTGTAAAAGGCTTGCAGAACCATTAAACTCTTCTTTGGAATCTGAGGCTGCCATATTATTTCTCAAAAGAGGGCTGGAGTTTCTAGGGATTTTATTTTTTTCATTGTTTAAATTTGTATACTATCTGTTAATTCTTTTTCTTGATTTTTCGTAAGATTTTTTACAATTAATTTCGATTTGCTTTTATTGATTTTTAGTCCGGCCACTTCTCCGAATTCTTCTATTTTTTGAAACAAATTTGGTATAGATTCCATAGGGTTTTCTGTTAAAAACATTAGGTCATCAGCAATGGCCTGAACTTTGTATTCTTCTTTGTTGATCTTTAAACCTTCAATTCCTTGATCTTCTCTAATTTTTTTCAGTAGCGTTTCTGATGATAGAATGTACAGTAAAGGAGAGAGTGGGCAGCCTTGTCTGACTCCCTTTGTTATGTTAAATTTATCTGTTATGTCGTCGTTCATAATTATCTTTGCTGATTGGTTAGTATAAATTTCTTCTATAATTTTTCCAAGTTTTTCCCCAATTTGCATATTTTGTAATTGTCTAATCATAAATTTCCAATTTTGGTTGTCAAAAGCCTTTTGAGCGTCAAGGAAAACCAACAAAGCCTGTTTCGCCGGATGTGATTCATAATATTCTAAAGTATTAAATATTATTATTATTATTATTATTATTATTATTAATAATAATAATAATAATAATAATAATAATTTTATTTCTATACTGCCCTTCTCCCGAAGGACTCAGGGCAGTGTACAGCCTATTAAAAGCACAAGACAAACATCAATTAAAATAATTAAAATTAAATAATTTGGCTCAGTTTAAGACCCCAAAAATTTAAAACACCCGATTTAAAATTATTACATTGATAACCCAGCCTGGCGGAACAACAGGGTCTTAAGGGCACAGCGAAATACCCAGAGGTTGGAGATCTTATGCATTTCCGGGGGCAGTTCATTCCACATGGCTGGGGCTCCCACAGAGAAGGCCCTCCCCCTGGGTGTTGCCAGCCGGCATAGCTTGGCCAATGGCACCCTGAGGAGACCATCTCTGTGTGAGCAAACTGGCCGGTGGGAGGCTATTGGTGGCAGAAGTCGGTCTCGAAGGTACCCAGGTCCTATGCCATGGAGCGCTTTAAAGGTGGTAACCAACACCTTAATCGTACCTGGAAGACCACTGGGAGCCAATGCAGCTCGCGCAGGAGGGGTGTCACGTGGGCACAATGGGTTACGTCCATAACCACCGTGCGGCTGCATTCTGGACCAGTTGGAGCCTCCGAGTGCTCTTCAAGGGGAGCCCCATGTAGAGAGCATTACAATAGTCCAACCGGGAGGTGACAAGGGCATGAGTGACCGTGCGCAAGGCGTCCCGATCCAGAAAGGGCTGCAACTGGCGAATCAGGCGGACCTGATAGAAGGCCCCCCGCGCCACAGCCGTCATATGCTCTTCTAAAGACAGCCATGCGTCCAGGAGGACACCCAGATTGCAAGCCCTCTCTGTGGGGGGAAAAGATTCACCCCCAATAGTCAGCGATGGCACCAGCTGACTATATCGGGACGCCGGGAGCCACAGCCACTCAGTCTTGGAAGGGTTGAATCTGAGCCTGTTTCTCCCCATCCAGACCCTCATGGCCTCCAGGCAGTGAGACATCACATCAAGGGCATCATTGGGGTGGTCTGGGGTGGAAATATATAGCTGGGTGTCATCAGCGTACAGATGAGATTTCACCCCAAAACCATGGATGATCTCACCCAGCGGCTTCACATAAATGTTGAACAGAAGGGGTGAGAGGACCGACCCTTGTGGCACTCCCCATACGAGGCGCCTCGAGGTCGACCTCTGCCCCCCTGCCAACACAAACTGCGAGCGGTCGGAGAGGAAGGAGGAGAACCACCGTAAAATGGTACCCCCTATTCCTAACCCCCTCAACCGCTGCAGCATGATACCATGGTCAATGGTATCAAAAGCCGCTGAGAGATCTAATAGGACTAGGACAGAGGAGCAGCCCCTGTCCCGAGCCCTCCAGAGATCATCCACCAACGCGACCAATGCTGTTTCAGTGCTGTACCCCGCCTGCAGCCCGACTGGTATGGGCCCAATAGATAGCTTCATCCATGTGTCGGGGAAGCTGTCATGCCACAACACTCTCGGCAACCTTCGCCACAAAATGAAGGTTGGAGACCGGACAGTAGTTAGCTAATTCAGCCGGGTCCAGGGAACGCTTCTTGAGGAGTGGTCTCACCACCACCTCTTTCAAGGTGGCAGGAAAGGCACCCTCACTCAGAGAAGCACTTGTAATTCCCTGGAGCCAGCCTCGTGTAACCTCCTGGGAGGCCAGTACCAACCAGGAGGGACATGGGTCCAATAAACACATGGCGGCACTAATCTTACCCAGAACCCTGTCCACATCCTTGGGAGCCACAGGATCAAACTCCTCCCAGATAATATTCTCAAGACCCCCCCCCCCTCGTCTCCTCCCGTGGACTCATCCAGTCGGATTCCAAGCCATCCCGAATCCAAGCGACTTTATCATGCAGGAATTGCACAAAATCCTCAGCACAACCCTGCAAGGGGTCTTCCTGCACTCCCCCCCGAAGAAGGGAGTGGGTCATCCTAAACAGAGCGGCTGGGCGGTTCTCTGCAGATGCGATAAGAGCGGAAAAATGGTTAGATTTCGCCACTTTTATCGCCACTAGGTAGGTCTTGATATAAGACGTCACCTGTGTCCGGTCGGAAACTGATTGACTAGTCATCCAAATGCTTTCTAGGCATCTTTTCCGATGCTTCATCTCTCTCAGCTCCTCAGAGAACCAAGGAGCCAATTGAGATCGGCATCGGGTCAGAGGCCGCAAAGGCACGCGGTCCAAAGCTCCGGTGGCCGCACTCTCCCAGGTGGCCACCAGCTCTTCAGTCGAGTCGTGTGCCAGAGTCTCAGGAAACGGCCCAAGCTCCGTTAGGAACCTTTCGGGGTCCGTCAGGTGCCTGGGACGGAACCATCTGGTTGGTTCCGTCTCCCTGCGGCGGGGGAAAGCGGTAGAAAAGTCCAGATGAAGGAGCGAATGATCTGTCCATGACAAGGGTTTAATATCTAGGTCCCCTCTACCAAGATCATTCAACCACTGACCAGAGACGAAAATCAAGTCCAGAGTGTGTCCCCCTATGTGAGTGGGGCCTTGAACTAACTGGGTCAGGTCCATAGCCGTCATGGAAGCCATGAACTCCCAAACCACCTCTGACGCCTTACCCGCAGATGGGAGGTTGATAATATTCTCATATTATTTTTTATTTAGCGTCCCAGCAGAAATCCATTTTGGTCTGGATGTATATATGTATTTAGTACTAATTTAATTCTTTCAGCCAGAATTGCTGCAAATATTTTGTAATCGGTGTTCAGTAATGAGATAGGTTGATAATTTTGAATTTGCTGGGGATCTGTATCTTCTTTTGGAATAATACAATTTTGGAATAATTGTAATTATTGCTTCTGTCCATGTCTTTGGAATTTTAGCTTTCTCCATGGCTTCATTATATAACATCAACATATTTTCTCCCAATACTTCTTGCATTGTTTTATATACTTCTACCGGTAGCTCGTTGGGTCCCGGTGTTTTGTTATTTTTTTTGCTTTTTCAGTACTTCATTTAATTCTAATTTAATTATTGGCCTATTGAGGGTTTCTCTTTGATCTTCTGTAATTTTTGGCATTTCAAATTTTTCTATATATTGTTTTATCTTTTCTTCTACTTCTTCTTGTTTATATAAATTTGCATAAAATTTCTTAGTGATTTCTTTTTTGGCCTCTCTATTATATTGGATTTGCCCTTTATCGTCTCTCAATTGATGTATCATTCTTTTATTCCTTTCTTTCTTCAATTTATAGGCTAACCACCTGCCTGTTTTGTTTGCGTATTCAAAATAATTTTGTTTCGCCATTTTTATTTTTTGGGCTAGTTCCTTTTGGTTTATCAAATTCAGTTTATGCTTAGTTATTTTCCATTCTTCTTTTGGTATTTTATCCTGGGCTTCTTTCTGCAATTTTTGTTCTATTTGTTTTAGGTCTTTCTCTAATTTGTCTATTTCTTGTTTCTTCTCTTTATTTTTCTTCCCCGTTGTTATGGATTGAAGAACAAGCCGGAGAAAGCCAAGGTAAAAGCAACACAGTTTATTAACAACAACCAAGAGTTAAAATCTAACCTGGCCTGGGTTGCACGCAGCCGCTATTTGTATTGCAGCTGTCGGCTCACGTGGCCAATAAACACTTCACACCTTCCCGCCGGCCGAGCTATCAAACTCAGCCAACTGGGACACTTCCAGGTTGCTGGGCGGCCGCTCGTCAGATTGTAACACTCTTCCCCCTTTAGATGGCACAATCATAGTCATCCAGGTAACCTGGGCGCCTGCGTATGCGCTCGGACCGGCGCAAATCACCGTCCAGGCGATCAGGGGGTAGCGCCATCTCTGGTACTTCCTGAGGTGTCATAAACGGAGGTGTCTGGCCCAAAGATGGTGGGTTGTGTGATGATCATGCAGGAACGTCTACGGGTGCCTCTGGCAGTGAAGCAGCTGTGGTCATAACAGGTGAACATGGAAACGGTAACGGCGGAGCATCTGGGGTATCATCGTCCTCTGGATCCAACGGCGGAAGTGCACGGAACATATCTGGCTCCTCGTTACCCTGGGTCTGGGCCGTGATACGACTCCTTAACTGGTCTATGTGGCGCCGCCAGGTTCGGCCATCTTCAAGCTCGACCCTGTAAGAACGGGGTCTGGTGATTAAGATGATACGTCCAGGGAGCCACAAAGGATCACCCCCGTAGTTCCTGGCGTAAACGCCATCACCAACTCCGAATACCCGAGGCCGGCTAGAGGAATCTATGGGTGCCTCAGGTGTATAGTTCGGATGTAACCTGTCTAGCACGGTCCTTAGGCGCCGGCCCATAAGAAGTTCAGCAGGGCTATGGTTGGATACCGGACACGGGCTGTGCCAAGAGATATCGCGACACTTTCTCTTGCCAATCACCGGGGCCAAAACGGGCCAAAGCGTCCTTGGCCGAGCGGACGGCCCTCTCCGCCCGGCCGTTACTGGACGGATGATAGGGTGCCACCAGGGCATGACAAATGCCCAACCCCACCAGAAACATTTGAAATGATGCCAAAACAAATTGAGGTCCGTTGTCCAAGACAATTACATCGGGGAGTCCATGTGTGGCAAATATGTTATGGAGAGCCTTACTCACAGCGTCCGATGTGGTTGATGCCATACGAATTACCTCCACCCATTTAGAATAAGCATCAACCACGATCAGTAAGGTCTGGCCCTGAACAGGCCCTGCTAGGTCTATATGCAGCCTAGACCACGGGTTCCTGTGTGTCTCCCATTCCCTAGGTATGGCGGCTGGGGGCCCTGGCCGGGATGACTGACAAACTTGGCACCTTGCTACCCACTCAATGATGGCCTGATTAAGCTTAGGCCACCAGACATAACTACGGCCTAAGGCCTTCATTCTATTGATGCCAGGATGGCTATCGTGCAGCCGTTTCAGGATGGTTGGCCGCAATACAGGGGGAATCACCACCCGGCAGCCCCACAAAAGGCAACCCCGGGAAATAGAAAGCTCATGTTGGCGGGTAGAATATGGTTTAACCTCTGGGGCAACGGCCCGCGCGGCCATCCCCTACACACCCAATCCAAGACCTGTATGAGGGTAGGGTCCTTAGCGGAGTGCTTAGCCACATCCGCAGCCGTCACAAGCGAGGGGACATCGTCTATAAGAAGTACCAAATGGTCTGGGATGGGATCCTCTATGGCCAATGGAATGGGACAGCGGCTAAGGCCATCCGCATTTCCCAGGGAAATCCGGGACAATAGATTAACTTATAATTATAGGCGGCCAAAAAATTGGTCCGCCGAGTCAAACGCAGGGAAATAATTTGAGGAGTGGGCTTATCTCTGGCCAACAAGCCCAGAAGTGTCTTGTGGTCCATAACCAATTGAAAAAAATGGCCGTAGATATAATCATGAAACTGCTTTACGGCGGCCACGAGCGCCAGCGCTTCTTTATCCAATTGACTATAATTTCTCTCAGTCGTCACAGAGTTCTGGAATAATAGGCAACTGGAGCTTCAGACCCATTGGGCAATACATGATTCAAGACAGCGCCAATAGCATATGGGGAGGTGTCACAGATCAATGTAAGAAGGATATGGTCACTATACTGGACCAGCACGGCATCAGAAGTAAGTAGGTCCTTAACAGCCCTAAAAGCAGTAGCTTGGGCTTGCCCCCAATTCCAGGGGGCCGTCCTATCCAATAGCCAATGGAGTGGTTCCGCCACGGACGCCTTATGCGGCAGAAATATACTATAAAAATTAAGCAGGCCCAGAAAAGCCTGGAGCTCGGCCCTGCATGATGGAGTTGGGGCCTTCTTTATGGCATCAACCTTAGAAGGCATAGGGTGGATGCCAGACTCATCTACAAGAAACCCTAGAAATTCGACCTGGGGGACGCCGAACTTGCACTTAGATTTTTTGAGTTTCAGGCCCTTTTGTTGGAATCTGTGTAGCACTTGGCGAATGCGTTCGATGAGGTCATGTTTGGTGGTGGCCGAAATCAAAACATCGTTGAAGTATGGAATGACTCTGGGAATTCCCTGGAGCAACTGCTCCATAAGGCTCTGAAAAATGCCAGGAGCTACGCAGACCCCAAATTGCAACTGGCGGCACTTAAAAGCGCCCCGGTGCGTAACAATAGTTTGAGCGGCGGCCGTGGCGTCGTCAACAGGAAACTGTTGGTACGCCGGGGACATGTCCAATTTGGCAAAGATAGAACCTCGAACCAAGGAGTGTAAGAGATGCTGGACTACTGGCACTGGGTACGGGTGGGCCTGCAATGCCCGATTAAGGGTACATTAAAGTCCCCACAGATACGGATGGAACCATCCGGTTTAGTGGGGATAACGATAGGGGTCTCCCATCGAGAATAATCCATAGGCTTAAGTACACCCTGGGCCAGCAACTTGTCTATCTCAGCATCCACCTTGGGGCGAAGGGCAAAAGGTACCCGTTGGGGCTTAAGGCGTATAGGTGGCACCTGGGGATCTAAGTTCAGAGACATGGGAGTACCCTTATATTTACCCAGGGTGCCGTCGAAAACCTCAGCAAATTCAGCCATCAGAGTTTCGAAGTCATCAGTAGACGTGGTGTGGATGCCAGCGATGAAAAGCCCCAACACTCCGAACCTGTCTAAACCCAAAAGACTAGGGAGAGTGCCCTTGACTACCAAAACTGGGAGGGGGCCCACAAACTCCCCCCACTCCACCATGAACTGGCTACAACCCAGAATGTGGATGCCCTTTCCCTGGTAGTCATGAAGACGAGTAGAACAGGGTTGCAGGCGATCATGGGCAAAACACGGCACCAGCTCTTTAAGGATCTGCCAGGTGATGATGGACTTCTAGATGAACCAGTATTCACTTCCATCCTGCACGGTTTCCCTTCAATGCGGTCGGTCAAGAAGATCTTCTTGTGACCCAAAGTAGCATGGCTGACAGACGACGGAAGGTCACAGCGGGAAATGGCAAAACAAAAATCCCGAGGACCGTTGAAACCTTTCCGGGCTGATTTGATGTGGTGCTCCTGTTGCATCCGCGGGGGGTCTCGAACGGCAGACCTTTGCCAGGTGACCTTTCTTTCCTCAGTGGCGGCAAACGGCATTTCGAAAACGGCAAGAAGCAGGTGGATGTAGATCTCCGCAACCCAAGCAGAACACTGGGGCCTGTCTTTTAGATGGTGGGTGTTGATTGGTGACTGACGCCTTAAGGCAGCCCACCTCCTCTTCGCTGTCAGAGACGGTGTCAGGACATTTGTAAGACTCCCCTAGCTGTATGGCTGCACAGCGAGAAGCCGGCAAGACGTGCGGGAAGTTACGAATTTCCACCATGGACCAGTCGGACATCTCAAACGCGGCCACTTCGTCAACAGCAGCCTGCAAATTGATGACAGATTTGGCCAAGAGGCGGCGCTGCAACCGCAAATCGCGCATGCCGCAAACTAGTTGCTCGAGGAGGGAGTCGTCAAGGTTTTCAAATTCACAGTTTATCGCCTCAGTCCGAAGGGCAACAAAATAGTCATTAATGGACTCCCCTTCCTTTTGCACCCGTTGTCGAAAAAGAAAGTGGTGAAGAATCCGAGAAGGCGCGGGCGCGTAGTGGCCCTTTAATTTAGCCAACAAAGTAGACCAAGGGATGGTGGACAACTGTTGGGGTGCTACAAGCGCCCGGGCTGTTGCAAAAATCTGAGGCCCGCACGCGTTGAGGAAATGGGTCCGTTTCCGGTCGTTGGAAAAGTCAGTATAGTCATTTGCCTGCAAGAAACACTCGAAACGCTCAATGAAAGCGTCCCATTTCTGCACCAGGCATGAAAGGCGTAAAGATAGCCGGGTTACTCATTAGAGGAGGTTGCAGGCACAAATGGAGGAAGAAAGAAAAAAAATGTTTGCCTCACGTAACTGCCTTCCGAAACGCCGACAACGGGTCAATTCCTCTCTCATGGCCATAACTCAGTGGGGGGGTAATCCTATCCTCATCACCAGTGTTACAGATTGAAGAACAAGCCGGAGAAAGCTGAGGTAAAAGCAACACAGTTTATTAACAACAACCAAGAGTTAAAATGTAACCTGGCCTGGGTTGCACACAGCTGCTATTTATATTGCAGCTGTCAGCTCAAGTGGCCAATAAACACTTCACACCTTCCCGCCGGCCGAGCTATCAAACTCAGCCAACCGGGACACTTCCAGGTTGCTGGGCAGCCGCTCGTCAGATTGTAACACCCGCATATGCAATTACCAGGCCCCTTATGTATGCTTTTAGAGTATCCCATGTATTTTGTAGGGAAGTTTCCTCTTTTTGTTTATCTGAAAGAATATTTTTATTTCCTTTTCTAACATCAAATTAAATTCTTTTTCTTTACATATTCTTTGATTCATCATCCATCTCCTGAACCTCCTTTCCCCTTTCCAGTTTATGAATAGTGGATTATGATCTGCCCATTGGTTAATGCCTATCTCGATTTTTTCTACCGCTGTTTTGATATTTGGGGTAATCCAGGCCATTTCCAGTCTTGACCACGAATTATGTGGGTGGGAGTAAAAGGTGTATTGAGCCTCACCTTCATGCATTTCCCTCCATACATCTCTCAAATTTAATTCTTCAGCCATATTAAAAAATTCTTTTGGAAGTATTTCCTTTTCTTTTGTTTGTTTTTTGTCAGTTTTGTAATCCTTGTTTGCATTTACTATTGCACTATAATACCCTATTAAACAGATATCTTCATATTCTAATTCTGCTATTTTTATATGTAGGTTGTTCCTACATATTCCTGTTGTTTTTGATTAGGGGCATATATCACTACTATTAACATTTTTCCTGTCCTATTCCTAATTCTACCATCACCACTCTACCTTCCTTATCAGCATAAACTAATTTAGATTGTATTTTTTCCTTTATATAAATCGCAACTCCTTTTTTCTCTTTTTGGGTCAGGGATGTGTATAATCTTCCTAATTTGGGGTTTTCTAGAATTTTCTGATGTTCTTTTTGAATATGTACTCCTTGCAGACATATCACATCTGCTTCTAATTTTCGTAATTTTGTAAATATTTGATTCCTTTTCTTTGGAGAATTTAATCCATTAATATTTACCGAGAAGAGTTTAATTGGTTTGTCCATTGCCTATTGTATCTGTTTTTGTGTGTGTCTTGTTTCCATCCATGTCTTTGCCTTTGCACCTTCTCTTCTCTCTCTTTCTTTTTCTTGCCTCTTTCTTATTTCTTTTTCTTGATTCGTTTCTGTTTGCTCTTCTTCTTGACTTTTACTGTCAGTTTCCTCCTTACTTTCCTGCTCTTCCTCCAGCCTAAAATGTGTGCTATGGAATTCCCTTGCCTTCTCTAGAGTGTCTATTTTATATTTTTTATCTTCCCACGTAATTAAGATCCCTTCTATTGGCAACCATCTGTACATTATTTTATACTTGATCAATAGTGATGTTAGGAACTGGTATTGTTGCTGTAAGTTTCTTATTCTTCGGGGTATCTGTTTTAAGATTATAATTTCTTTATCTTTGTAAGCCACTATTTCTTCTCTGGATTTCCTGTAGACTTCATCCCAGGTAGATCTTTTAGAAAATTTAACCTTCTCTTGCCAATCTATGCCTCCTTATATAATTTGTTTGTACACAATAGGTTTCCTCCAGTTGTCCTTTTATTTCCCTTTGGTCCTTGTGAGTCATTCCTGAGATGATCTCCACCATTTTTCCTTCTAAATCCTCATCTTTTTCCTCTGGTATGTTTTGAAAGTGCAGAAAATATGAAGCCTTTTCCATTTTGAGCAGGGAATCTGACATTTCTTTATTTAGATGTAAAGTTTTTTGTTCTATTGCTTCTACTTTTAGTTCTACATGATCTATTTTCATTTCCGCTTTCCTAATTCTCTGTTCATTTTCTACTATAGATTGTTGAATACCCCCAATTTTATCATTCATGGTCTTGATATCCTTCTTAACTTCTCCTATTTCATTTCTAATCTCTGCATGGAACGTTCTCATTTCTTCCTGATTTTCCGCTATTTTTTCTTGTGTTCTAAGTAGTGACTCCTGAATCGTTTGAAACATAGTCTGTATTACATTTGGTGACATTTCCAATTTTTCTTTTTCTTTTCCTACCATACTATCTATTGTTTTTTGTTGTAGTGGGGAAGGAGTCATTACTGTCGTATTTATTGTAGGTTTTTTTCCCTGTTTTTGTTATGGTGGATGTTGTAGACATTTTCAATATTCGTGTAAAGCTTTCCCACCTTAACATAAATTTTTAGATTATTTCTTTTTTTTTTATTGAAAAGATTATTTCTTAATGTTTCCTTTTTCCCCCACACAACCACTTATTCCCCACACAACTTATTTATATTATTTCCCAATTGCCCCACTTGGTCAATTAATTCCTATTCACAGTACAAATCAATTTACTTATACTTATTTCATCAATCACAGTTTTTAGTTCTCTTAATTTTCTAATTACCAATCTATTCAATCACTCAATTTTTCAGTCAATCTGTCTCAAAAATATAATCAACTCATTCACTATTTCATATCAAGATTCCAGTCAATCACTCTAACAGTAATTCCTTATCTTTCTTTTACCACCTCTTATAATTTCACAATATAATTTACATTTATAAATATATTATTACTTATATATAATTCTTTTAAATGTTAAACATATTGGCTTTTAAGTATTGGCTCTTTTTCCCCCCCCAAAGTAATTCAAGAATAATATTCACTTCCCTCTATATCCATCTGTGTCACTTTTACTAGTCCCGGTATTTCATTCTCTGCATTCAATTTTCAAGTCTTTTTAAATTTAAATTGTTATAAATCCAGAGTCCAAACAGATCTTCTATGCTCACAAGTTCCGCCACCTATTCCTTACTCTCAAGTTCCGGTATTTCAGTCTCTGCGTTCAATTTTCAAATCTTTTTAAGTTTAAATCATTATAAATCCAGAGCCCAAACAAATCTTCTATGCTCACAAATTCTGTTTCTTTTCCTTGACTTCCACTACCTTCGTCTTCTTCAAGCACTCCTTCTCCATCTCTTATGTTTGCTTAGTCATTCTATGGGTTCCTTCTCTTCCGCATTGTATTATTTCCCCACTTTCCTTTCTCCTTTGTACCGCCGCTGTTATAACTCCAATTTTCCTCTTCCACTTCGGTCGCGCATCTCCTGCTTACTGTCTTTGTTATAGGGGATCTTTCTGCCCATCACTTGAAATTGCTTTTCACTCTTTGCTTCATTCTAGGCGGGCGCCATCACTCCTGTCCGCCGAAAAGGCCAACTTCTTCTCCACCAATTTAAGAGGTTGATCGCTCATCCTCCCTGGCGATAGCGCAACACCAGGGGGCTTCACGAATTCCTCTTTTGTTTCCCGATCCCTCCAAGTTCGGGAATGCCCTTAAAAAGCAACTAATAAAGAGTTGGGTTTCAGAAATGGCAGCTCCATTTCTTCGCCCTTTCATTTTGACATCGCCACCGGAAGTTCTCTAATGTTAGCCCATTTTGTGTCAACTAACAGATTTTGAAGGTATGTAGTTGGAAACCCTGCATCAATTTCTAAGATGTAGCTTAATCTTGTTTTACTTACCCTATTTCCCCGAAAATAAAACATCCCCTGATAATAACCCCAACCAGGCTTTTGAGCGCATATTCTAAAATAAGCCTCCCCATGAAAATAAGCCCCCCCCCAAAAAAAATATTTAAACACAGAGCTGGAAATCAAGAAAGACATCTTGCTCCATGCACCCCAAAATAATAAGACCTCCCCAAAAATAAGGCCAAGCGCTTATTTTGGGGTTCAAAAAATATAAGACAGGGTTTTAATTTCAGGAAAACAGAGTATTATAATTAAAATGTGGCTTTGTTGATTGGCCTGGGGACATTGTTAATATTTATCATTTGTTTTAATTTTTGATACTGCTTATCTGGTTGTAAACTGCTTAAGTCACTTACTGGTGAGATGGGCAGCATATCAATTTATTAAATAAATACATTTTTATACAATATCTTACTGTCCAAATAGAAAAAAAGGAAAACAAAAGAAAAAAGAAAAACAAAGCATATATTTGTGGTTTTCCCACGTTAGATTTTAGAATAGGCAGAAATCCTTCGGGCTGAACCTCCCTCTGATTATTAACATCAAGTTTGATTTTGCTAATTCCAGAGCAACCCCAGGAGGAGCAATCGTTGGGGATCTTTGATTGGATAGTGAATTGAAATGTTTACTGTGCATCTCTGTTTCTTTACAAACTATATTACAAATTATTTGTCAATAAAAATCATTTTTGGATTTCTTTTATTTTTTTGAAGAATTCAAGAATCCATGTTAAACATGTCAACTACAATTATCTATTGTCATTGCTTTAAGATGGGCTGCTGATTGATTGTTCAGATTAATCAAATCTTTAAAGGTAAAATTACAGTATATAGAAAAAAATTCTTCATTTCTCACTCCAGATACATTTTAAAAAAGTTATTTATAATCTTATACTGTAAAATTTTATTTGCCTTAAAGGTGGTCTATAAATTTATTTTTAAATGTTATTATTTTCCCAGTAATTACAGTTGGTAAAATCTATCTTTTACAAAATAGACTTTTAGATTCGGATCCACTGTTTATAACCGTGTATATACAATCCAGCTTCATGGGATCATATGAAAGAAAATAATATACGACTCCAGATATTCATCTTCTGGTTCAAAGGGCGTGGTATGTGTCCTATTGTTCATTTGCTTCGGTCTGTAAAATAAAAATGTGAAGAATAAAGAAATAAATTTACATCTGTACATTTTATGTAATTCTTTTTTAAACCGATTCATCTGATCTGCAGCAGAATGCAGCCTGTAATAATTTTTAATGTATCAAACTACATGGGCAAGACGATTTTGAAAGTCAGTATCACCATTTTTAAACAAAATAGTGAAAACTACTATTAATGACTGCATAAGGTTGACCTGATTATGGCGAAGTCCATTTGGTGAGGTCCAAGTGTATAAATGGCACTTGTTTGAAACAGGTATTCATGAATTTGGACTGTTGCCTTCTGGCAGAAGATACAGAGCAATTAAAACTCGGACCATATGTTTTCTGAATAGTTTTTATCCCAGAGCTAAAATCACACTCAACAATGAACTAAAGGGCCACCATCAGTGAGCTGTTGTGTGGATGTCTGGGTGGTTCAGAGGCGGGGAATTTGTGTTAGGTAGGGATTTACTCTGTAAATTCACTAGGTCATTTCAGCCTTATTGTGCAACTTAGCTGGAAGACCAGATAATCACCTGGCGATGTTCCTTTTGGAAGACTTCAAATCCTACATCAGTCACTTGGTAAATAAGCTTTGTGTTGCTGCAATAGAAATCAGACAAAAGGTGGTATGGGGATACTTGTCTGGAATGCTTCTTTAATTTCATTGTATTGCAGTTTTCAAGATTATAGCTTTAATGTTAAAAATATACTATGTTCCCAACAATATCTCTGTCATTGAGATACACTTGGCAGAGTGTGGCAGAGATGACACCAAAGATCTAGTTCAGGGGTGTCAAACTCACGTCATCACGGTGGTGTCATGCAACATATCGGGACTTTTTTTCCCTTCGCTAAAGTGGGGGTGGGCGTGAAGATACATGGAGATTAGGGATGGATAGAGATGGTGGTTAGATGAGAGAGAGAAAGAGAGAGAGAGAATAAGTTTGGAAGTCATAATATTTCATAACAGGATTTTTTTTCTTTCTTTTCTTGCACCTGTTGTGTCTTTTAGGTTTGTCTTTTACTGTATCTAAAATCTTACACACATACACATACATACACACATACACACACACAGAAACCATCATGACATCCTTCAGCCTTTGTCTCCTTTGTTGTTAGTTCTGTAACTGCAATCTCCTATAACAAGCAACTTTGCATTTAAGCCAAGTAGTAATGAATGCCTCAAGCTTTGTCCCTCACCAAGTCGTTCAAGAGAAAATTGGAGAGATTGTATGTATTTTTGCTGTCCCAGTGAGAAGTGATTCCTGTAGATTAGAGAAAAAGATCTTTGTTTTTCCCCAACGAAAGCATAATAGTCTCCTTCTTAAAAAGGCCAAGCCATTCTAGCAGACACTCAGGAGAGAAAACAGGGCAGCCAGAATAGCACTGAAGGCAAAGACTCAAAGCAATGTTATACTAGTGGAGCCCCAGACACAGACTGGCAAGAAAAGGCTTCCCAAAGCTTTACAGTGTTGTGCTTAGCTTTGCATCCTTTTGTTGTTGTTGTGGTTGTGGACCCTGCCTAAACTATCTACACTCAGCATCTCTTCTCTGGATGCTAAAAAAGGCCTTTAGGAAAGAAAATCTTTGAAGCTGATTTATTAAAGTAGTGACACTTCTTTTTCAGGTTTACCTTGAAAAAAGTAGGCTTTTTCACTGAATAACAGACAAACTGTCTGGTTGCATGATGTCCAAATAACCCTTCTGAATGCCTCTTTAATTTTGAAGAAGAGAGACTTTGAAGTCAGAACCTTGCTTTGACAACAACAATTCTGAACGTATGCAGGACATTTCATTTGAGATTAATGTTTGAGGCCACTTGTGATACGTTTTTGAAACTTCTCAATATTTATATAAAACCCCCAAGTTCCTTGTTTATGCATCTTCCTTGCATAATTTCTAACATTAGCATAAAGCTGGGGAAAAAAGCCTGTATAACTTTTTTTAGAGCCCAAGTCCACTGTTTGCATTTCAGAAAAAAAGTACTATTTATTACTTGTGCAAACAGATGGCTCAGACCATTTCCCATTTTCACGTCACAGTATTTGACTGACTAATTTCAAAACATGAAGAGCAACGATACTCTACAATTTCACCAGGAAAAAACATAGCAGAGTTTCCAATTTTTACTACACCATTGTCAATTTGAGGAGGAGATTTACACCATAAATCTAGAAAAAGGAAACACAGAAAAACAGGAAACAGAAAAACCATTCAGAAAACAAATCTCTATTTTAAAAAAGGGAGAAGTAGCTGAGAAAGTCTCAAGATGCTACCAGCCCTTCCATCCTAAGACCCTCCCTCTTGGTCATGTGATCCAAAATAGAGACTATGCAATCCCTGTAAGTTGCCACTACACACAGACACAGGGCAGAGCAGAAACATAAATAATTTCAGCACCTGTGTACCAACCCTGATCTGACTCTCAGAGAAACACAAAGGCAACACACAATGTGCAAATAACCTGTTTAGTCCCTTAGAACACAGCACATGCATATACAGAGAGGCCACTGTTCATAAATGGCTGGGATGAATTCCATAAGACGTGCTCTGAATTTTCTCCTGATCTTTTTTCAATCAGTTTCTTACACTTTATCTGTGTTGTCCATTATCTTTAAAATAAAGGCAAAACTGAGCATACAAACCAAGACAGAATGGAGGTCTTTGCCATTTTCCATGTTCACACTTTATTTTTTGTGGGCCACGAAGAAGGAAATGTTCTTGACACTTGAAGCTAATTTCTTCTCCAGTCTTGTAGATTCTCATCTCGGCTACATTGATGGCATTGGGAAGCTGAGGTGGTGGAGGGCAGGTTCCTTTAACAAAACAGCTTATAATTTGAACTTGATTAGGGTTAGAGCTGAACATTCTTAAACCCATCTTTAAAAAGATTTTTTGCCTAGCTATTTTGATCCCTGATGTGGCCCGAAGTATCATTAGATAACTTGTAGAGATAATCTAAAGTTTAGATTTCAGAGTTGATGTTTAGGTCAGCAGTTCTCAAGTATAGTTTAAACTTAGACATTGAGAACTTCTGTCCAAGGCAAATGTGAACAATACAAAGGAACAAAAACAGTTACAAAAACACAGCCAAAACAAAGAACTTGGTTATACCATTGCAGAATTCCCAATATATTTCAAGACATAATTCTTCATGTATGGACTATTTTAAAGCTTATAATTCTTTGAATGAAGCTGCTCAATATTATTTCACTTCTACTTCATCCCATGAAGATGAATCAGTGGTGGGTTTCTACCGGTTCTACCCAATTCAGGTGAATGGGTAGTGGCGGCGGTGGGAGGCTCCGCCCACCTGCCCGGATGTCATCGTGGATGCTCTGCGCATGCGCGCTCGGATTTGCGAACCGGTAGCAAAGGTAATTGAATCCCACTACTGAGATGAATCCTAAGTATTTTCTTAGGAGGTTTTTATGTCAAATCTCTTATCTACTGTGATTGAGAATTTGTTGATCACAATGAGAATGAAATTCTAATTACATTTGAATGATATAAATATCAGGGCTCATTTTATTGAGGGTTTCAGATGAGTTATAGGATGAAATTTGCTTCAGCCTGAATGGTAAACCTGGCAAGTAGTCTGTATAGTACCCTTCAGATTTTAGGTTGCTTTCAGTATATTTGACTTATATATATATACTGTATACATACATACATACATACATACATACATACATACATACATACACACACTTTTTTACTGCTGATGTCCCCAGGTGATGCTAGGGAAGTAGCTTTGGGCTACTTCAAGAGATACTTATTTGACAATGTTTTACAGATAAACACATATTAAGAATGAAACAACATGCATAAATTACTTTCAAAGTTAAATAGCAATCAAATCCTAATAATAAAACTAAGGTACAGGACATGCAATTAATCCACAAATGCTCTGGGAAAGAGATCAGTTTGAGATCATTTTCCTAAAGAAAAATGCTATAACAATAAGACTGATGCTACTACTGAGAAACAGTGATTTTATATTTTAGTCCTCCCCCTCGTTTCATGGAAGTTAAATACCACTAGCACCTTGTCCATGTAAACTAGCTGACAGCGATTGGAGACCTGCAGGTATCCAGTTTCCAAACTATATAGATCAACACCAGGAATTGGTCCTGATAATCTTTTGGGAACCAATGAAAAGTCTTATGTGCTATTCCTTCTTTTGCCAGTCTCTTGTTGTCTGTGAAGTAGACTGCTTGCATGGTGAGAATCCTTGACTAATCACTTCATCCTTCAGAAATTTTCTCCAAGATTTAGCACCTAACAGCATGCTCTGATTAAGTCTCCAGTGGTTGATGTAGTAGAAATAGCAGCCATCACACTGAATCAACAAACTGCAGCAGCTAAAATTACATCATAGAGTAACATCCATAGAGATGCCACATCAACGTCCCTTTCCACAATGATACTGAACCCCAGGATTGACCCAATTGGGTAACAAACAAACAAAAAAACCCCCAACTATATGATTGTTATCAGATCATAGTAAATCTTTTATGTATCTTTTCTCTCAATCATTCTTTTCTGCTATATGCTCTCACACTTCTCTTCCTATCCTCCAGTCTGTTTTTTCACAAACTAATATTTCAGGACTCAAATTCAAGACCTAATGTCTATTTCTTCCAATTCTAACCCTTTGCTGTCACCTAGTACCAGTGGTGAAATCCAAATTTTTTAATACAGGTTCTGTGGGCGTCGCTTGCTGGGTATGGCAGGGGAAGGATACTGCAAAATCCCCATTCCCTCCCCACTCCTGGGGAAGGATATAGCAAAATCTCCATTTCCACCCCACTCGGGGGGCAGCCAGAGGTGGCATTTGCCGGTTCTTGGAACTACTCAAAATTTCCGCTACTGGTTCTCCAGAACCTTTCAGAACCTGCTGGATTTCACCCCTGCTAGTACTCATAATTCATCCTTAAACATTTCACCTGAAAACTCTCACAAAAGAGCCATGTTTCCTATTCCTAATTGATCACACTGGAGCTTTACTACAACCATGAAACTCTCAATGGTAGATATAAACCAATTACAGTAAAAGACATATAAGATCAAAACCAATTTAACAGTCACAAACTAAACCTGTGAAGGAAACAAAATAGCTGCTAAGGAAGAAACCAAATGATTTTAAAGGTAATACTGTATTTGATTTTGTCCTTGGATTGTTAAGAAGGATTACATTCACATTATTTCATTATTTCATGAGATTAGACAAAGCATGCCAAACTCATAGGACCTTAATGGGGTATTGCAGAAGAAACTGCGTGCCATCAAAAGATGTTACATAGGAAGACAATTCTTAGCTGTGCCCCACTTTTACTTTTAGAGATGAGTAATGTTATCCTATTGAAGAAACTATAAACTTGTATATAGCATGCAAACGATACCTGTACACCATGGCTCAGGAAGCCATAATCCATTAACACATTTTGTTTGATGCAGATTGGAACCACAGCGGTACTTTGCAAACTGGTTGGTCATAAACTGCTTTGAAGTCTGAACAGTTGGTTGAAAGACTGCATACTGTGGACGTGTACAACTTCGTGGATTAACTAACAATTCAAATATTGTTGCATGAGTATTTGCATAATAAATCCATTATTCTCTTTATTTAAATAATCCATTATTATTTTTCTAGGCAACCTTCATATTCCAAGTTCATCTAGCAAATATAGGCTGATCAATTTCTGGTTTATTTGTTTGTTCTCTACTCTGAATGACAGGCTGTAGACATCTCTTGCCACTCTACTTTGTAAGATTTTAGATTTGATGTGCTCCTCAAATTAAACTTCAGACATATATGGCAGAGAGACGCCTTTAATCAGATGGGTGGCATGAAATTTTGATTGATAAATAAGTAAGTGAATAAACCAGAATAATCTATCCCTCTCCTTTCTGTTCCCACTCATTTCAAGGCTACCAGTTATAGATCTCCCCAATCATGAGGAACATAGAAGTCCAAATCTATAATAGATTGTCTTGAAACCCATTCAATAAAATTAAAACTGTAGGTTTTCTTCTCTGTGACAGCCTCTCAAATATTGGAATATCAGGTTATCCCTAGCCCTTCTCTTCGTTAAACTAAACATACTCAGTTCCTGCAACTATTCATCCTACATTTTAGCCTCCAGCCTCCTAATCATCTTCTCTTTTGTATCATGGTAACAAAATTGGATGCAGTATTCCAAATGTGGTGTTACCAAAGCAGTATAAAGTGGTATTAAGAGTTCATATGACCTTGAGAGTATCCCTCTGTTGATACAGCCGACTGTATTGGCTTTTTTGGCAACTGCAGTACACCACTGGTTCATATTTAAGTGGTTCTCTACTGGGACTCTTAGATCCCGCTCACAATTACTGCCATTCAGCCTATTGTGTAATGTGCATTTGTTTTTTTCTTGACTAAGAATAAAAACATACATTTCTCACCATTGAATTGCATTTTGCAAATCATTTCCACTGAATTTGCATTTTGGAATCTGCCAGCTTCTCACTACTAAGGTAGTCAGGCTTTTGGTTCAATCTCAGGGCTATTATAACAGTGTATTGGCTGGGTTACCTAAGACTTCACTCTGCTCTTTAATTTGTGTCTAGAATGCTGATCTTTGTACTCTTCTGAACCTTCCTTATTTTTCCCCTACCTCTTTTTAATACCAGTAGTTACATTAGTTGGACGTTTGAGAACAATAACAGTATGAATTGATGGGGTCAATGTATAGTGGCCTGCATATGGGCCTAGTCAATTGTTTAGTTGCTGGTTCAGGTACCTGTGAGCTTGAATCAGTAGTTATAATCTGGATCATTTGGTTCTACCATATGCTATAAGAGCCACATCATGCTTTTATCATCAGATGCCATTTCTTTAAATAGACATCATCTCACTAGGATTATGCTTGGGACTGAATCATTTTCAAAAGCACTAAAACACTTCTTTTTCATAGGCCCTGTGTGAAAATGCCTTAAAATAAATGTGAACATGCCATTTGGAATGTCTAGAGACTAATATTGTTATTATCTGAATCAAAACAATTAATTATTTACTTACTTACATATATTATGGAGTTTTTATTTTGTTTGTTTCTTATGTTATAACTTATTGGAATATATTATTGAATTAATTGGCTTGTTCTATCTATGTACTGAGCCTAGTCATAAGTACATAATAAGTAAAACAATCATGAGCGCTGTTTAATAAATACTGATAATTACAGACTGAGCATAAAGAAACATTAGATTACAAGTATCTTTGATCTGTCTCATAATTTTTATTCTTGTGTCCCTACATATTTTTCAAAAGGGGTTGCCAACTATGTTCTATGTATTCTTCTCATTATCTTTGAAAATTCCTATTTAAATAGGAATTATAGTGGAAAAATAATGTGCTTGTGGACCATACTGGCATAAACCAATTCAGTATAACCTAGTCCTCCTTGCAGCAGATCCCATTGTTTCCCTACTGAATCACACTTCTAAGCAATCATGTCGATAATACATACTGGCATATTCCAAGACAAGCCTAAAATTCATTTCTGTAGGTTTATTAACTTACGAAGACATGAAGGTACTTCCCACTGCCCATGAAGACACTTAGCTAGGTTGGTCCCAATAATGGAATATCGTTGTAGGCATCTGAATTCCACGGTGTCACCATGCCTGTATATGAATGACTTAACATTGGGAAAATATCCATTTTTAATTATTAGAGGTGGTCCACAAGTTTTTACTTCCTCTGTTGAAAGCAGCAGAAAAGCAGAAAAGGTATTATTACATAAAGGTATTAATTATTTAGCTTCTTTCAACAATTTACCCCTATGCTTCATTTACCTAGTCTAACTCCATTATCAATTCAATTCAGTTTATTACAGTCATAGACCAGAGACCAGAACAAATAAAAACATTCAGTAAATATACAATTAAAAATTCTAGTATAAAATAATAGATAGACAGACAGACAGATAACATTAAGGACAGCTTTTATTTTTTATTTTTTTCATTTCATTTCTGTCAGTATTTTCTGACAGAAAGTACTGATCAAATAATAGAGGCAAATATACCATGTTTCCCCAAAAATAAGACCCTGTCTTATATTTTTTTTGACTTCCACATTCCAACTAACTCTTGATTTGTACTATATTACCATGACTTACATATTTTATTGCTAATTATTTAAATCATTTGCTGCAATTTTTTGGCCAAGTCATCATTAAATTTGCAACATTGAAGTTTCAAAACCTGCAATGATATTTTTAACATGAATTGATGAACCAGCTAGCTACATTAAGCCCACATTCATTTTGCTTCCAATACTTTGTCTCAAATTTTCCGAATATCATGCTATCTCTAGAATGCCTTATTCTACCATTTGTACCATTTGTACCAGTACCATTTGTACTGATGGAAATGCTGCAAGGTGGACAGCTCTCAATTTCTACTTTCTGTAGCAAGCAACAAGGACTCAAGTACCAGAACTAAGCACAGGAATACATTCATGACTCATGAGATTATTAAGATAAATCAGAATACCTTAATTCCTCTATAATTTTATTACTTAAATACTGCAAAGTAATATCACCCCTTGTTGTAGTCCATCAGTGGCCTGTAGAGCTGGCAACAGAGTCGGATAGTGAGGAGGCTGGGGAGGAACATGGGCCAGTCCTGGAGTCTGGGGAAGGTTCAGACAAGGGCTCTGTGTCAGAGGCAGAGAGTGGGCCAAGGCCATCTGGGAGTTATGTGCTGCCTCCGGAGCCTCCAGAGTCAGACATCAGCAAGTCAGAGGAACAGGGGGAGCCTGTTCCCAGTGCACGCATGCACAGAGCTGCCAGAAGGCAAGAACAGTTAAAACAAAAAGGACGACTCGGGAGTAGGGCTTGGAGATGATTGGCCCCTCCCATAAGACATAAAGGAAGAGCAAAGGCATTTGAGGTTTGTTTGTTCTGGTCAGTTTAAATTCTGAAGCTCAGTTTGACTCTGTGCTCCGTGTGGCCTTGCAAAACTAATTGTCAATTAGGTCTTTGGCTTGTCAAGGGAGATAAAGGTGGGTGCTTATCAGCCTTATCCCGAAGGACTGTGGCAGACTTCTGTCGGACTCTTTACAAACTATTTGTGACTAATTACAGGCTGTGAATGAACAGAATCCACAGCCCTTAAAATAAAAATAGGGTTTTTGGGACTAATCATGTGCTTTTTACTGTCTCAGGAAGCCTAGGTCAGAACACCCCATCCATTCTTTACTAATAATGTATTGGACTCTGTTATGAAGGAAGATTCCAGTTTGCACACCATGCAACAACCCCACCCCATACCACTCCACCACCACCACCCAGCTAAGGGCAAGAAACTACCGTATTACATTTACAAGTCTCTCTGCTCATATTTCTTCTTCTGAACATATCCTTCAGGCAGCTACTGCTTACCTATGCATGATGGTAAGGGTGCCCATTCACCATCCACACACTCTATGATTTTTGATCCATATAGTGCAAATGAGATGTCACACTGAACTTCCAATAGATCACCATGCTGAAATATTGCTTTAGGTTCACCAGTAACTATGCCATGTGAAATGATGGGTGATGCCAGACAAGGTTTAACATTTTCTAGAAAAAAGGGAATACCACTTTTATTTTGAGTGTTTAATCAAGTCCCACAGGGATATGCTTGAATATTATTATTGTTACCTTATTTTTCGGAGTATAAGACATACTTTCCCCCACCTAAAAGAGGCTGAAAATTTGGGTGCGTCTTATACTCTAAATGTAGCCCCACCCACCCTTCAGCCCCCATGCTTTGACCTCCATGCATCTTCTTCCTGGCTGCAGAGATTGCCACGGCAATGTCTTGCATTTTTGGGCTCCGCACCTCACATTTTCAGGTTCCAAGCACTCCGTTTGAAAGTCACTCAAGGCTACGGTGATCACCAAAGCACATTGCTGCCGATTGTCACCTCTGTACATCTCATTTTTGTCCTTTGTGCATTGCGTTTTAGCCTCTGCAGCCCCCATTTGTGGCCTCTGCATGTCACATATTCGAGCAGTGATTGTCGGTGATGTGCTTTGGTGATCCCCGCAGCCTTGAATGGCTCACAAACAGAGTGTTTGGAGCCTGAAAGCGTGAATTAATGTGCTGAAGCTGGGCTGAATCTAGGCTTAGGATGCTAGCCAGATAAATACCTGGCAGGCAGAGGCAGAATTTTTTCCCCTATTTTCCTCCCCAAAAGTAAGGTGAGTCTTATACTCCGGAGCGTCTTATACTCCAAAAAATATGGTATATCTATTACAACTATTACAACAACCACAGGAACAAAAGCAGTAGAAGAATAGTAGTAGATAATGTTTGTTAAAAATGTCAATATAGATCTGGTGTCCAAGAGTATATATTAGAAATAACTTTAAAAACATAAATAAGTAGATTTTTGTGTCTACTATTGTTATCTGTTACTCATTTCCTCCCTTCCTCCCAAAACAGATGCAAAAAGATGTGGATTAAGCTTGCAAATCTTTCAAAGTTATGTGAGGTTGTAGTAATAGGTAGAACCTCTCTTCAGCATAGTGTAGATATGAGTTTCCAATAATTGCCTTCTTTAAAGCTGGTGGAAAGTTAGAAGCAAATCAATTCTTCTGACTTGGTACCAACCAACAGGGGGAAAAACAAAGAATGACCGAATGAACATGGGGATGAACAATGAAGGAAAGTATTAGAAAATTGGGGGAAAGTGATATTTAGAACCCAGTGCTCAATTTTAAGAAAAAGTAAAACTGAACGTAGTCAAACCTATATCTTAAATTCCCAGTAAGAAATCTGAAGAGGACAGTTGGCTAAATATCAGAGCAAAGACAGCTTCAGATTAAATACTGAAAAAAACTTCAGAAATAAATAGCTTTTGTTTTTGAATCTTCCCTGGCTGAAAGAAAAAAAACCTCTGACACCATCAATCACAGTAACATTCTGGACTAGTTTAGGAGCTTGGGAAGCTGGGACAATTATTCAAGTGTTTCTTCTTATTCCAGGGCTGGTTCCAGTTAATGTAGGGTGGAGCAGTTTAGTTTGAACCTCTTGCTTTGTGGAGTGACTAAAGGGTTAAATATCTACATGAAGATGTTGGGGGAGGTCATTTACCAGCATTTGTGCAGTATTATACTTCAATTATACCTAGATGTACATTCAGTCCCTTGTTCAAGTGAAACTGTTAGAGTTTTGTCCCAGTATCCGGAAGACTGTGAAGGTCTGAATGGGGAAGAACAGACTTCAGAATCAGCCTAACAAGACCAAGTGGCTATGGATTGTTGGCCTTATCAGTCTTAGAAGTCGAAAGATATCAACCTTGACTCTGAGTTGAATTGTACCTCCTTGCTTGGGTTCAGTTCACTTCCTGTACATATGGCTCCTACTTGAAGAGCAGGTGACAACTGTGGCCAGGGAAGCTTTTGCAAAATTTCATCTTGAATGCCAATTGTGCTTGTTCCTGGATCAGACCAAGAAACAGTCATCATAGAAGCCTATAACCCATTTTATTAATATTGGATATAGCAATAGAATCTTGCAGATAGGTTTTTTGCCTCCCCTTTCTTTTATATGTCATGTAAATTAGGCTTATTTTTGTATATTTTCCCTCTCATTTGGGCTTCTACAATATTTATTGTAGAATAAATATTCTACACTCACTGACTTGGTCACAGATCTTCCTCTTTCCATCAAGGTCATCCTCTTTCGTCTTTATAGGGGAGCTTCTCACAGTCATTGATGCCTTAGTCACCTCCTGACTGAATTATTGCAATGTGCTGTACATAGGACTGTGCTTGAACACCATCTGGAAAAATCACTTGGTCCAGACCAAAATGCAATGATGTGGGTAATTATGCATGTCTCTCATATTGCCCACATGACATATGTAATCTGTGAGCTGTTGTGGCTCCCAATAGGCTTCAAGTTGCAATTGAAGGTGCTGGTTACCAACTTTAAAGCCCTACATGGTGTAGGATTGGTTACTTGCAGGGCTAACTGCTCCCAAGAGTAGATATTGATCCGATTTCCCCCATTGGAAAAATAACATCATATGGGACCCAAATTATGGGGAATGGGACAACTTGCCACAGCCAACTTGCAGTGGGCAAACTCACCATGGCCAAAACGTTGCAGGACAACTCATTGTGGGACAATTTAGCAATTCTATTTAATTATTTAAAATAAATAACAATTATTTTAATTTTTGCCATTCACATTTCATTCTGTTCCTCCATTTGCATCCTTTCTTTAATGATTCCATTCCATCATTTCTTTGATATTAATGTAACACTTGTCCCACAGGAAGTTGTCCTGTGGTGAGATGGCCATGGAAAGTCAGCTGTGGCGAGTTGGCCACGGTGAGTTGGCTGTGACAAATTGTCATAGACTCCAAGTTATGTGCCTTTCTGATGGAGTCACCAGCCTTTTTGAAACATTTCCCTCCAATATAGAATTGGTCCCCACCTTATAGATCTTTAGAAAAGCAGCTAAGATCTTTCCTTTCCACCTTTGGGTCAGGAGAACCAGTTTTCTCAAATGACGAGTTTCTTACGAGCATTTTATTTTCTTAGAAAGTGTTAGTGGAATGTCTGGTTTTCATATTATTTGTTGATTTTTTTTTTCTTTTTGTATGCTACTCACAAGCATGTTTTCCTTATTGGGAAGCCATACAAATAATTCAAATAAATACATAACTCAAAAGTCTTTTCCTCTTTTAGCTTTTAATCAGATCCAAATATTTAAATATTTGGTGCATGAATTAGGGGATAAACCAATTTTCTTTCTCATTTAGGTGGAATTTCCATAGTTTAGTACTTTGGCAGAGTTGTCCTGGAACAATTTTGATTTAGTAAAGAAGTATAAAAGGACAAAACAAAGAATAGGATGTTTGGGAAAGAGGTATCCATGGTACACATGATAGCACCAGGAAAAAAAAACCTGGAATTTGATAATATATATTTCCAATCATGCCTTATTTTCTCCCTTTCTTTCAGAATGAATTAATTATATTGAACATATTGCTCAGTCCTAAAAGATGAATGGATTCTTGGACAGATAGTTTATCATGCCTTTTCTTTTCCTTCCCTTCTTATCGCATTCAATCATTCCTTACCTCCAGAAGAAAAAAAAAGCAAGTTTAGGCTTAGTCACAGAAATTGGAAGAATAGAAAATTTAAACATCTTCTCTGGGTAATTATAGAATTACTGAAGTCTTTAAGTAACAACTAAATGAAGCTTATGAATTCAATATCTGAAATCTCTTCTGAATTTAGTATTTTCAAATTTCATTTCCCCCAAAATGGTAACTCTGACTATGCTGAATCATTTATTCAATTATTTACTTAGTCAGGTTATATCCTAGCTTTCTCAACACAGCTTATAATAAGAAATAAAATATCAATTCTTCAATAGTATAACAGAGTTAAAATTACTACTGTACAATTTAAATGGAAAATGTCTCCCTTTACAAGAATCTATTAATTCTTTGTTGGAAAAATAGGAATTTGGGGGGCATTGAGTACACTCTCAAAGGAGATGGAACATCACTTTGAGGAATAATTCATTACTCTTCTGATTAGTAATACATAAAAGGCGATGCTAGTTAGTCTTCTGGAGAAGAAATGGCAAACTAAAAATGACTCCATGTGATGGAGTGAAGATTGGCTAGTTCAGCAATAATTCCTCTCTGGTCAAGGAGGGGACTTGAGATTGTCCACAAATAGTCCATCAAGCTGCTCATTCAATCCTTAGTGAAAGAAATTTTAACTAGAAATTTACGAATTTAAAAATGGAATAAACAGCAAAAGGATGATTAAAACTTAGATTTTAGAAAGTTACAAATAGACTAAATATCCAAATAAATTTGAAATAAGATTTTGGAGTTAATTATGAAGAATCCTTCCTGTGAGAAAATACTTTTCTTTTAAATTCTTTTTTAAAAACTTTAAAAATTGAACATTAGGTGGAAATAGAGAAAACTAAAAAATATAAAGGAGAAGAACAGTTAAGTTCAACAATTATAAAAAGAAGCAAACAATTTTAAGATTGAACATATTGAATTATATTTCTGAACAATTGAGCTAAAATTATGCCAGACAGACTGGCATAAAGTATGTTATAGCAACAAGTTTTACCTGACAGGTTTGAGGCTGATAGTCAATTTAAAGTCAATTTAAAAATGATGAGGTACAATAATGACATGGAAAATATATATTACCATAGGTTCAAAAACTTGCAAGATGTCTTAATAATTTAACTGGATATATAAATAACAACCCAAGGGAATGACCTGGATAACTTTCCTCTATTGGATTTACAAAAGAGGCTTATTAAAGTTTTGAAGAAGGGATAAAGAAAAAATGAAAAGAAATCAAGTTCTATGACATTATTTGATGGAACTAAAGGTCAAGATCATTAAAAGTAAAAGGAATGATTACAAAAGTGATTTATTTGATCAAAGATTTGTTATCTGTTTTATCTATGTTAATGCTCTTTTGCTGACATCAGGGCTGAAATGATAAAGTTTTGTGGAATGGGATATGAGAAGAAGAGATCATTTGATATATTTTAAGAGTAAATGATAAATTACTAAAATGTTTATACTTGTTGCAATGAAGAGGGAAGTCACTTGTTACAATGAAGAGGGAAGAGAGAAGAGAAACAAAAATGATTGGAGACTGAAGGCTAAAACATATGAAGAACAATAGCAGGAATTGGATATGTCTAATGAATATGTTTAATGAAAAAAAGGATTGGGGTGACATGATAGCA
Organism: Ptyas mucosa; assembly: GCA_012654045.1. NCBI lineage: Eukaryota > Metazoa > Chordata > Lepidosauria > Squamata > Colubridae > Ptyas > Ptyas mucosa. The sequence goes on from WNWU01012258.1 coordinate 65,460, forward strand.
GTGTTTCAATATCTAAGGGGCTGCCACAGAGAAGAAGAGGTCAAGCTTTTCTCCTGAAGGCAGAACAAGAAGCAATGAATGGAAACTAATCAAGGAGAGAACGAACTTAGAACTAAGGAGAAATTTCCTGATATTTAATTAGTGGAACAATTAATCAGTGAAAACAATTAATCAGTGAAACCACTTGCTCCCAGAAGTTATGGTTGCTCCAATACTGGAGATCTTTAAGAAGAGATTGGAGAAACATTTGTCTGGAATGGTATAGGATCGTGATGGCGAACCTCCACAGATATGTGGAGCCATATCTGTGGGCATGCGAGTGTTGCCATAGCTCAGCTCCAGTGAGCATGTGTGCGCCCGCCAGTTGATTTATGGGCCTTCCAGACCCAACGGAAGTCGGGAAACGTGCTGTTTCCTGCCTCCAGAGGACCTCTGGGGTTTGTGGGGAAGGTCGTTTTTGCCCTCCCCAGGCTCCAAGAAAGCCTCAGGACCCTGGGGAGGACTAAAAATTTGCCATCGCGTGCCAAAAGCGGGGGTCACACATGGGGGTCGCATGTGCATACGTGGGGGGGGGGGCAGGGGGCATTGAATTATGGGTGTGGGCATGCACGCATGCGACCCCCCCTGCATTCCCCCCATTTTTGGCACACAATGGCAAAAAGGTTAGCCATCACTGGTATAGGACCATGATGGTGAATCTATGGCACACATGCCAGAGGTGGCATACAGCTCCCTCTCTGATGGCATGTGCCCCAGTTCAGTTTCACTGCACATGTGCGCATCCCTCCCACCAGCCAGCTGGTCTTCAGGTCTCTGCCGCTTGTGCGTGGGGAACGGGGCGCATGTGGGTGGCTGTGTGCACAAGCACATGGAAGTAGAGTGCATGCAGAGGGGCATGTGCACATGCGCAGGCAGCAGAGCATGCATGTGCAGTGGTGGGAATGTGTGGGGAGGCCATGTGCACATGCATGGGGGGCAGAGTGCAGATGTGGGGGCCATGCATGAATTGCATTTTGGGGGCGCCGGCACATGGGAGCTTTGGACACTCAGTCTGGAAAAGGTTAGCCATCACTGGTATAGGATTGCCTTCATGAGGAGTTGGTTAGACTAGAAGACCTCCAAGGTCCCTTCCCACTCTATTATTCTGTTACTTCTTTATATTTCTTCTTTACTATATTCTTAATACTGTATTTTTTGGAGTATAAGATGCACCTTTTTACCCCCCAAAAAGGGGTGAAAATTTAGGTGCGTCTTATACACCGAATGTAGCCCTGCCTATTATAGTAATGATGATGATGAATGCGGGTCCAGATAGATGACCAT